>JACXGI010005045.1:21940-49739 GCA_016801175.1 Esox masquinongy | reverse complement strand
GGATCTGACATTGTTATAACAGACTGTGTGCATGGATCTGACATTGTTATAACAGACTGTGTGCATGGATCTGACATTGTTATAACAGACTGTGTGCATGGATCTGACATTGTTATAACAGACTGTGTGCATGGATCTGACATTGTTATAACAGACTGTGTGCATGGATCTGACATTGTTATAACATGCGTGGATCTGACATTGTTACAACATGCGTGGATCTGACATTGTTATAACAGACTGTGTGCATGGATCTGACATTGTTACACCAGACCGTGTGCATGGATCTGACATTGTTATAACAGACTGTGTGCATGGATCTGACATTGTTATAACAGACCGTGTGCATGGATCTGACATTGTTATAACAGACCGTGTGCATGGATCTGACATTGTTATAACAGACCGTGTGCATGGATCTGACATTGTTATAACAGACCGTGTGCATGGATCTGACATTGTTTCAACAGACCGTGTGCATGGATCTGACATTGTTATAACAGACCGTGTGCATGGAACTGACATTGTTACAACAGACTGCGTGCATGGATCTGACATTGTTATAACATGCGTGGATCTAACATTGTTACGACAGACCGTGTGCATGGATCTGACATTGTAACAACATGCGTGGATCTGACATTGTTACAACATGACTGTGTGCATGGATCTGATATTTTTATAACAGACTGTGTGCATGGATCTGACATTGCTACAGCCAGCCACAAGCATCAGCAAGGTGGGGCGCAGTACAGACCGGTCGGCCACCAAGCTGAACGCTGTATTTTGCCATTTCTAGAATGGCAATGTCTCGCTAATTTCAACAAGCAGGGCCCTAATCAGTGAATGGACTAGGACATTCAACATACAACAGAGAAAGTCAGGAGATAGAGTATGGGGCAGACCGAAAGAACTGTGTTCTGTAGGCTGGGTAATTTGTATCTCGCAATGTCTTGTCTCGCAATGTCTCACATATTCACCAGTGTAGCCTAATGTTTGCCTCTTCCTCACTGGTTTCATTCAAATGGCTCAACTTCCCTCAGGCTTTTGTAGCCTATCATCTACATGTAAAGGCTATAACACAGAAACAAATATGACTGAGATTGTTCCTCATCTTAACAGGGGATTTGTCAAGGCTGTGCTCATAAAAAGAAAGAATAGAAATACTCAGGTTTCTAAACTGCAACTATGCAATAATCCGGCGGTATGTATGTGGTTGCAGCTTCAGCATGTTTTGGGACTTGTGCAAGAGGCAACTCCTTAGAGTCAACTCCTTAGATTCCAAGACTCAACTCCTTAGAGTCCAAGAGTCAACTCAGAGTCCAACCACAGGAGTAGAAATCTACATCAAAAGCCCTGGAGCTTCACCGCTAGAAAGAATTAGTTGTGCCTGACTGTTCAGGAGCAGAACAAACCATACCAGATTGCATCAGTCTGGTCTCTGTGCTTTAACCTGGCATGGTGCAATGCCCATTCCTCAAGCACCAATGATACTGACACAACATTCACGTACCAACAAAGAAAATGCAGGATTACCTCATTGCCCCATATCTACCATCCTCTGAAATTCTGGAATGCAATCACACATAGCCAACAGTGAGCAGTGCTCCTGCTGAGTACCTACATGTTTCGGTAGTCTGAGTACCTACACGTCTGAAATACTAATTAAATACAAATACTAATTACATGTACAACTATTCTGAAAAACATACTTAATGAACCACATAGGTATTTCAAAAAGAATTTCACATACTTGAAAAGAAATTGATTACTTGTTCTTCTAAATTTGAAATAGTATTTGAACCCTGGTCTGATAATCGCAGCTACATTATCTTTGCTGTTTCACATACAAAACATTATTATGTGATTATATTACAACATTTTAAAGAGATTGTGGTTCTGGAGGTTAACTGAGCCAGACATTCTTGGTTCAACAGACAATATGTCATATATCCCAGTAACTCCACACTCACCTTCAACATCTCAAGCGTTAAAACCTTCCCTGCTTTCCCAGCAACACCAGCAGGGTTCATACCATGGAGACAATCAAACACTCCCTCCACCACGGGTCGCTCTTCAGGCCGGAAGCGGGCCAGACGTTTCTGCACTACAACACTGTCAGTGTTCCCCATGGCCCTGTGTGCAGATCGGACACCACTTGTCATTGGCCCCCCCCCCATTACCGGCAGCCAAGACAATACATCATTTGAATACATTTACATGCTAAATACACATTAAAACAGGTAGGCAAATTAACATTTTGAGATATTTTGAGAACTATGACAAGACAGACAAGCATGTGTACACACACACGTATGGTTGACTAAAGTATGTCTAACATAACTGGAAGGTGATTGAGCTGATCCATACAATGTGAATGGACGTCATTAAAACGGGCATTAAGAATGATTTTTACTGGACTAATAGCCTAAAAACAATCTTTCTCAATATTGTTTTTTTTTGTACATTCTTTTAAGAACAGGTAAGGAGAATGCACAATTGAAAATAATGTTGGTTAACGGAATATAAGGTCAGATTTCCAAAGTGGGAATTTTGGCTCATAAGACATGCTTCATAAAATTACTTAAAAGTATAGGTTTTTAACAATTACTTTTAGGGGTCAATGGTTATTGGGTTCCCAGTACTTACACATGCTGTCAACTCCACATTTCGTAGTATGAATAAATCTTATGTACTATCTCGTGTCTATTTCTGTGGCATGGTACGACACCTAGTGGTCATTCTGTGTACTGCACATCTTTACGACAGGTCCGTATTTATCTTGGACTGTCGCCTAATCAAACATGTTATGGTTTAAATAAATGAAACAAAAAGTTGTAAACAAATCAGATGATTGATTAACATTGTAAATTAAGACATTCAGTGACTAAACTGAAAATAAGTTACCTAACCAAGAAAAAACGAATGAGAATGAAAAAAATATCTCCAGAGAACACTTAAGGGGTTAGGTCATTTAAATATAGCAGGGTATTTCTTTATTATTACTATTTTCCACTTTGTAGAATAATAATGAAGACATCTAAACTACAACCCTGTTTCCAAAAAAGTTGGGATGCTGCATAAAATGTAAATAAAAACATAATGCAATGATGTGCAAATAATTTACGCCTATATTTAATTGAAAATAGTACAAAGAAAAACAAATAAAATGTTGAAACTGAAATAAAAAAAATACATGCCCATTTTGAATTTGATGCCAGCAAAACATTTCAAATAAAGTTGGGACAGGGGCATGTTTAACATTGTGTTGGATCACTTCTTCTTTTAACAACACTCTGTGTTTGGAAAGTGAGCAGACCACTTGCTGTAGTTTTGAAAGTGAAATGTTTTCCCATTCTTGCTTGATATAGGAGTTCAACTGTTCAACAGTTCGGGGTCACCTTCGTCGTATTTTTCGTTTCATAATGTGCCAAAAGTTTTCAATGGGTGACAGGTCTGGACTGCAGGCAGGACAGTTTAGCACCCGGACTCTTTTACTACGGAATCATGCTGTTGTAATAAATGCAGAATGTGGTTTGGCATTGTCTTGTTGAAATAAGCAAGGCCTTCCATGACAAAGACCTAGTTTGGACGGAAGCATATGTTGTTCCAAAACCTGTATATATTGTTCAGCATTAATGGTGCCTTCACAGATGTGCAAGTCACCCATGCCATGTGCACTAACGCACCCCCATACCATCACGGATGCTGGCTTTTGAACTGTGCGCTGATAAGAAGCTGGATGGCTCCTCTCCTCTTTAGTCCAGAGGATGCTGCTTCCATGATAATTTCAAATTTTGATTTGTGTTTGATTTTGTGTTCATAGACAGATTTCACCTCAGTCCATCTTAAATGAGCTTGGGCCCAGAGAAGGCGGCAGCGTTTCTGGATCTTGTTTATATATGGTTTCTTCTTTGCATGGTAGAGTTTTAACTTGCATTTGTGGATGCAGCGATGTACTGTGTTCATAGACAATGGTTTTCAGAAGTGTTCCTGAGCCCATGCAGTGATGTCCACTACAGAATCATGTCTGTTTTTATGCAGTGCCTCCTGAGGGCCCGAAGATCACGGCCATCCAATATTAGTTTTCGGCCTTGTCCCTTGCATACAGAGATTTCTCCGGATTCTCTGAATCTTTTAATGATATTATGTAGTGTAGATGATGAGATCCCCAAACTCTTTGCAATTTTACATTGAAAAACATTATTCTTAAAATGTTGCACTATTTGATCGCGCAGTCTTCCACAGAGTGGTGAACTCCTCCCCATCCTCACTTCTGACAGACTCATCCTCACATACTGAAACTCTTAGCAAAGAGCTGTAGTCACCTCAACTAGATTTATGGATTAAAGGATTTGGCCAATGAGCAGGTTAAGGAGGCTGGGACTAGGACTAACACAGGATCAGCAGTTCACATGCTAAAGTCAAAAGTTGTGAAGATGGGAGATGTTTGTCTGGTCTGGTTCTATTTCCTCCTACGGTACACCCAGGAGGGTCTTGTGGCAAAAAAGGAACTAGCAAAGCTAAAGTTGTCTCATAACAAAGCAGCATCATTCTCCGTAACTACCCGTGCAGGTAGTATTAAAAACATGCAGGCTTCTCTTGGTTGTGTTTTGGTGAAAGACTGACTGATTCCTTCCTAATTTTCTTTAAATAGAAATAACTGTAATAAACAACACAAATTGACACAATCCAACTGCATTGGATATTCAAGAAGACATTCAACTAGGGGTCTCTTCAGTTTTCAAGTCTAAAACAAACTCACAGCAATGCACAGTGCTGTAGACTTAGCCATGGCCACACAGAATTTCCTCCTATCATTTGCTCAGACAATTAGCATAATTGCCTTAAAAATAAAAATATCACAGGGTCCAACAAGGTCTGTTATTTGTTAAGGCTGTTCTCGCCAGGAAGAGTTAAGTCTGCTTTGTCAGGAGCTAATGGGAATACAAAAAACAGGTACTGGCCCTTCTCTCCAACCAAGTATTGTAATTTGGAGTGTTGTCATTTTGAAATTGTAAGGGCCCGTAGCCCTGAGTGACATCGACTGTGGTTAATATTTTAAAAACGGTGTTGCTACAGTTATTGTGATTTGTGAGTTGATTTTAATGGAGAGGGTGTGCATATCTTTTTCCAGTAGTATACACCAAGAGAAAATGATCGTGTGGAAGGTGTGTACAGAGCTTAACTTCGTAGTTAACCGTCCACGGAGCTGCATTGTTTTCCAGAGAATGCATAAAGCGTTTTTTTGTTTTATTATTCCTGCTATATGACCATGGCTATAAGGTAACGTGTGCAGCTACAAGGAAAGTAGGAATGTGACACTTACTGAAGGAGTTACCAAGTTTACTAGTTTGCTTAAGTAATTTCAGCTAACCAAACAATTACCCTAGTTTCAAGTTTAAAAGGGTAATGTTTTCAAGTTGACAAGGTGCTACTGTACGTTTTACTAGGGAAATAATCCACGCTCTAAAATACCATTTAGCTTAAGCCCATCAAAAACTGGATTTTAATAATGCCAAACAGCTCCTCACACATGAATTAGCAAACGATGAGACAATCATATAAATATGAATATTAAAGCTAGCTAACCTTAGTGACACGAAAATTCTATCATTCCAGAGAGGCACGATGTAAACACTTTTTCTACTTGGGCTTTTTCGATGCTCTTGGTGAATTAACGCCACCTACTGTGTTGGAGTGTGGAAAAGCTTCAGGGAGGGTCTAAATCCTTCCTGCCAACCCTATCTCCCCAAGGAATACAAACATATATTGTAACACTGTCTGAACCTACCCCAGCCAAAATACTATTTAAACTACACGCATGTACACCGTCTGCTCTCAAACCTATTCTTAATCTATCTTTCTCACTCTCATAGCGCCCAGACTGTGTCAATACATGATCTCCTGCCTCGACTTGGTGACAATAGTCACATCGTCCTGTTGAATGGTTCCCTATCAAATGTAAGGTGTTGTTCAAACAACTGCCCAACTCATAGTCTAGTAAACACCGGCTGCCTCATTCACTTCCACTCCAACATGGGTTACTACCCAAGTAGTTTCGCGAGGCCACACCTCCAATCTTGTCTGGCCTCCTTGGAGGCGGCTATTCTAGGCCTGGTTTAAGAGGCTAGTCCCCAAGTAAATCGTATCCCTGCCCCGTCCTTCTTATCGTCCTGTGTTTGTATTACCTCATATAATATGTTCTGCCGGCTATTAGATTTATGACGGCAAACTCATCCACTCAGCACAAGAGACAGAGCAAATAATCATCCTTCCTGGTTTAGTGTCCTCCACCCAACTCATCGCATACTGTATAGCCAGAAGTTCTACTGTGTAAACAGACACGTTATCAGTAATACGTTTTGTTACCCTCACACCCAATTCCTGAACTATAAACGCTGATCCTGTCCGACCTGTCTTCGGGTCTTTTGATCCATTCGTAAAAATGGTCAATCACATAATCAGGGAACCCAGAATCCAGATACCTCTTGAACAACTCAAGATGAATCAACCCCACCTTCGACCCTCCCATACGATAACTACAAAATACACTTGGTATTAAGAAGGTAAGACAATCAATACCAACAATGCACGATAATATTACTCGAATTGTATTGGCTGGTAGTTCAAAAAGTAATATAATTGGTCAACGTCATATCTAGCGGTCAGACAATCTGGAATTAGGGTACATTCAAGAGCTGAACATTATTTACTGGATGGTGCAGACTAGAGAAAGTCAATACAAATCGACACGCAGGCATTATAGCTACAATGTTATTATGATGTCTTCTAACTGTAACGTTACCAGTATTGAGAAACTGGACTTTTGTTTTGAAAATTCCTTGATATAATCCTTGATATAGGGCAGGTATCACGGCTAAATGTGTAGGTTATTTCACAAACACATACTGTTTGTCAATATACGTTAGCGAGAATATGGTTGCCGTGTATTCGGTCATTACTGAACTGGGAAATACTTTTAGTATTTCTGTGCAATAAGCGTAGGAAATGTGCTTATAAAAATTAATTATTATTATGGTTATTATCACTATGTTAGCTAGGCTGAATGGGCGTATTACCATTAGGATATTATTTATTTACTAAATTAATTACATATTTATTCTTCAAACATGTTTGTTGATTGACTAAGAGAATATTCCCAGGAAGGCAGATTTGAAAGCCGCTGCTTATCACTTAATTGCCAGAAGAGTGCGCAAAGGAGCGTGCAGAAACAACTGCTTGGCATCAACTCATGTTAAAACCGTAGGCGATGAAAAACGCCTTTTAAGGTCATGATATTTACCGTGCGAGTGAGCTGGGTGTGTTTAGGGTTGGATGCAGTACATTCACTGTTCCTTTCTGGATCCATTTGTAAAGGTAACGTCGCCAGGTGTCTGTTTCACCTGTCTGAAGACGAAAGCATATTCACTCATGGAAAAATATGCAGTATTTCAGAATTATATTTTATTTTGCATGTTTACAGTTATTTCAGGTACCATTTATATCTGTAAATTAGATAAATTGTCAACTTAGTAATGATTTCTCAATTACTGTTAATAAAGCACTATTTATTTAACTCATTTTAATATGTAGGCCTACATTTCATGTGTGTGCTGAAAGTTAATGGTTGGTACCTAAGATGGAGCCTACAATGGAGGAAATATGATATCTTGCAAAGGCCTCATTCTTGCCCTATTGTTATAGAAAAAGAAACACACAAAGGGCCTCCGTTTGTGAGCCATCAAATAAACCTACAGGGGCCTAGGACTGTCACTGAAGGAACATTTTATACTTTAAAGGAGTTGATGATGTGCATAGTGCTTAAGCGAGAAGGCTGTTCTAGTCATTCTGTGTTTTTGCTGGTAGTCTGACTATAATCTTCTCTATTGGAATATAATGAAAACGACAATTGACATGACAGATATGCCATGCCCACCAAATAGTAAAGTACATATTCAAAAGAATGTGAAGTAGGCCTAAGCCAATATGACCATGAAAGTGAAAGTAAAGATCAAGTTCAGTCATCAACAAATACTATGAGTCTGAAGGGAGCTTCCTGTTCTCTGACATCAATATTTTATTTTTTCACACTCAGGTCTCGTCTGGAGCATCTGAAGCGGAGTATTGCTATAGCATTTCTAAATCAGTTGTGCTGGGTAGGGCATGATGATGCGATCAGTGTGTCATCCTAACCATGTTAAAGCAAGCTCTTGGTGTGCTTGGATAGCAGCACATCCAGGTTTTTGTGATGAACACCAAGTGTTTTACAAATAAACCAGCCCTGCCTCCATCATGCTCATGGATAGTTTGTGCAGGTACAGACAAAGCCAGAATGAAACATGTTCTCTGACACTCAGTGCACATGTAGACCGTCCAATGACGTTTCTTGACATGATAGATATTTCTGGCAGTCACTACATTGTTCCTCTCTGCTGCAAGTCTATCTGCAAGTTCAGACTTGAGGTTTTTCTCTCCCCTCATGACAAGTTCTTCTTTTCCTCCGCCTGCTAGCTTCTACTCACAGCCCTATATGGTAAAAGACTTACTTGACTGAGTGTACAGGAAATTAATCACTTCAACACATGCACACGCTCATGCTTGAACACCAGAACATACATTATGATAATAGTAGCATTCACTTGTATAGGGGACTTCATAGCATAGGTGACAGTAAAATCACAAGAGGGCACTGTTCAATTCCTGCACATACTGTATAAAAAAATATTTAACCAAAAATCAAGAACATACACTAATTTCCATAATGATTTGTTCCGTTGATAAAGATAAGCAAATAAACACTGTATATATTGCATGCCCAAAATATAGTTGATTATAATATACAAATCGAAAATAATAATAAAACAAATCCAGAAATAATCATCATTATTTATTTTCGCAGTACTCCAACACCTTACCTGTATAACAATACTGAGCTTTTTCCTACAATGACTTAATAGATTGGAGTCAATGAGAGAAACTTACGCTATTCCTCAACATGAAATCTTTCAAGATACATGATATTGGGACATTGGAACACAGGACTGATGGTTGCTGATAATGGGCCTCTGTGCGCCTATGAAGATATTCTACTGAAAATCAATTAGATGTTATTTTAATGGACAAAAAATGTGCTTTTCTTTCAAAAACAAGGACATTTCTAAGTGACCCCAAACTTTTAAACAGTAGTGTAAGTTATTTGACCATGTACACCAGTTGTGGGTTTAGTGTTTAAAAAAAGGACTATACGCAGAATAGGGCAAATTTAACACAGCAACTGTCTCTTCTTATGTGTGTCTCAACACAGAGTGTTCCTAAGTCATGGTTGAATGATGGACTAATATGGAACCATACAGCTTCGGAAAAAATTAAGAGACCACTGCACCTTTGTGGTCATAACTTATGGCTGATCGGTGTAAGTGGGATATTCCCGATTGATACTGGAAGGGCTGGAATTTGCCGGGGACCTCACGTGTTGATACTCACGTGTTGATGCAATATGTATTGCAAATCTCTTCATGTCCACAATTTTATATACAGCTCCGAAAAAAATTAAGAGACCACTGCACCTTTTTCTTTCCTTACCAAAAAAGTTGAAAAGAAAGGATCTGAATGAGGAACAGAAGGGTTAAAATTAACAGACCACTGCAAATTGAACGCTTATGTTGCTCACTCAAATTTTTCCTTTTCAACTTTTTTGGTGCAGTGGTCTCTTAATTTTTTCCAGAGCTGTATATTATACGCAATTCAGAATTTAGTTATGGTGCCAAACTGTCCAAATAAGAGAGGAAGTGTTCCCAGATATTTTTAAATGTAGATAATTTGTTTCTCTGACTATATTGAATTATTTCTAAATATAGAGTTTGCCAATTCACTGAGCTGTAATGTATTTAAGGGAACCTCAGTCATTTTTCAAAATATTCCCTTTTCTGTGTCTAAAAGACTATGAGAGAATTTGTCTTTTGGGCATGGTCAGCCTTCACAGAGCCTCTGAGTCTCCCAAGATAATCAGCTGGGGCTCCAGGTCTGTTGGAATATTTAGGGCCTCAGAGAGGATGAGAAATACTCCAGACCAGAAGGTGAGCAGGTTATTTCTAAACTGTGGAGCAGTGTGCCCTCGGAAACATTTGTTGTACTTGAGAGGTGTTGGGAATATGTTGTGGAACTTAAAGTATTGCCAGTATAAGATCTTGAAATGTAAGAGACAGTGTGAAATTGTTGATTGAGCATGTACAAATGCATTCCAAGCAATTGTTCTGTGCAGGTTGTCATCTCAGAATATTGGCTCAGACAAACTGTCTCAAATTCAAACGCTTTGTCAGGTTAGGCCCTACAAGGGAGGAAGAATAACTATCTATTGTAGTGAAAATCTGCACTGCTATATCTGCCTAAACGGTTTGAGCTCTATCAAGGAACAGCTTTCTGTTCCTGTCTGTGCTCTGGCTGCCCTAAGTGAACTTATTGTCCATTCAAATTGTGTTACTAGGCAACCTCAATGAAGATATTTTTAATCACCCACAATCTGTGCAGCTGGAATTGGATGCTTAGAATCTGTCCCAAATCAGGGATTTCTCCAGTTTAACCCAAACAAAGTCATTGCACAATGCAATTTTCCTTGATATTGTTACCACTAAAATGCCTACCAAGTACACCATTGGAATGTTTTGCCAAGACATCACTACTAATGGTGATCACTGTAGTATTGCTTGTGTCCACAGCACACTGCTTTAACGTATCTTTATTATATTTCCCACTCTTATTTGTGTAAGAATCAGTTAAACTCTTCAATGAGCAGGCCCTTTTATTTATTTGACCTGGACTCTGAACTGTAAAAGTTTCAGAACATTATTAAAGTCTATGTATCTGAATAATCTCAGAAAGGAGAACATCCCAAGCTAAAACTGTTTAGAGCTTTAACAGTCGCCTTCTCAGAGCTGGTCACCAGACAAATGTTCAGGGCCCTGAAGGCTGTTTTATTAAGGAAATAGGAAGGGGAGGAGGTGAGGGAGTAATCAACAGAAAACCAACCTCTGTGATAGGGAGGCGGCGGCGTCTCTGGGGTGGCCTCCTGGAGGCGTTTTTGGAGGGATAGGCACCAGTGGTTGATGTCTCAGTGGACTCTCCGCCCCGCGTCTTTGTCCTGGTGTTTTTCTCCCTCCCGGGCCCCCAAGTCCCTGGGACCCAATGGCAGTGACGGCAATAGGGGTGTGCCAATCTCATCAAACTCATGTCCTTGATCATATCCAGTGGTCACACGTGAGGCTTGTAATCGGATATTCTCGCAGTCGGAAAAAATGGAAAAGGGTTATTGCTCATTCTATCCGAGCACTTATCAGTGTGATTCTGATGTTTGTTCACTCACTTAAAACATGTTGGTGGTTTAAAAAATATCCTGACAGATCAACTGGCCATTGGACATGCCTTTTTTATATAACCGTTGCATTAACACAACATGCTAATAAATTCATGGATGCTGATTACATTTTGTTCGCCCACAGTAGCTGTTCAACTTTTGAGAGGGGCAAAATGTTTCTTTTCTAACGGCTAGGCTGTGTCACAACATTTGTAGAATCACCATTAACTGTTACATTTGTTATTTCATCAACTAGTCTGTCATTTGGAAAACATTTGTTTGGGTGTTTTGCAGCGACGATCATTTCATCACTTCCCCTTCTGTTTGTATCTTTGTTTGAGATCCTTGTGATTTACCATGGCAACTCAAATTGAAATATTTCACTGCACTACATTTCACTACATTGTTCAGCTTAAGACTGAGAAATGGTTTTAAAAACAATGTCCTCAGCAATTGAATAATATCTAAACAATCAGATTATAAAAGCCAATGATTTCAAAGCCTTTTTTTAAATGAGGCTTTACACATGTGGGTTCTGACACTGGCCCAACCCCTCAGTTATGGCGACCAATCCAATTGGCCATTTTTGCAAACGTGGAGCCTGTTCAACTCAGACTCCTTCGTAAGAAAGTAAGGTTCATGGGCGTGGCATGGATTTTGGCCAGAGAAAGGAGTTTGAGTAGCCATGAAACCCTGTGATGACCTTTGGAACTGAAAGTAAGTGAATATTTTCTTCTTCCTGGAACACTCATTTTCTTCTTCCTGGCAGATTACACTCACTCTTTGGCGAGGCGATGTTTATTAGCATGTAGATCACCTCCCCTCTGCTTATCAGGACTTGCATATACAGTCTGTTGCGGAACAATCACACATTTTTCAAACAACATGAAACTATACACTCATACTCCTCAATTTATTGGCCCTGAAGAAAGCTTGTCTGAGACTCTAATAACTCTAATAATAAGTCTAATAATTTGAGCCTGCGTATGACAAGAATGATCGGGAGGACAGAAGAGTGACTTGAGGAGACTGACAGCCAGTGGAGTTGCTGTGATGGGGAGGCCGATAGATGCATCGGTTTGGCTGAAGTGGATTCGGTGCATTGCAGCTCAGTTCGTTAGGTCCCGACAATGGCTGCTCTGTGCCAGTGCTGAAGTGGCACACAGGAGCATTGAGAAGTGACCCATTCACACTCACAATCCCTTTCCCATTCACACGGGCTGAAAGAGCCCCACTCGCTCGCCCCCAATTTCTCTCCCTCCCTAAACTTTACCTCCTCCCCAACCAAAATAACCCCATCAGGCCCCATGAACCCTATTCCCAGCCCGCCTCCCCCCTCCCCGTTTCCCGCATCGGGAGATGTAAGAGACAAAACTGATGATGTCATCTGCGCTGCGAGGGGTTACTTATATATCCCATAAGTGCACAATCCAGGCATGCAAGTGACTTTTAGTTAGTTGTTAGTTGTGCAAGATTTAACATTTTATGTCACAACCTTCAGTTGGCTCATCTTTGCCGTGTTAATTGGATTCAACAATAATCATATTGATACAATGCTTCCTGCCGATTAGAACTGGACTATAGAAGCCATGACCCCAAACAATATTTGTGCATCTGTAAATGAAAGATTTTTTTACATCCATTAATGATATTTCTTCAATTTCCGTAGAATAAGAATTTTCAACATCAGGAAAATAAATATTTTCAATGTTTATAGAAAACCTTTGGGTAACTTCCATAAAGACAGGCAAGTTTTTGCTGAAAGAACAGTGGGCCAGATTTGACCATATCCTGCTGCAGCTGGGAAAGACGTCTAAAACATGACATTTTGCTCACTAGATGGCCTTTTCGTCAAGTCTGATATCTGGTTTATATTAAACATTTTGCCAACGAAAACAAAAGAACAACAGAAAAGCCACCCTCTTAGAGTGAAAGAGCATTGCTGGGATTAGCTGGATCAGACAGGCATTCAAACACACTCACTGACGTACACACACACACACACACAAACACACACACCACGTACATGACTCTGCAGTGATGTGTGGGATATGAACTATGCTTGGTATGGGAGGCCTCTGAAATTCAGGAAGAAGCTGGTTCGGCCTGCAGGAACTTCTTGTACATCTTAAAATGAATAACACTCCTAAACAACATATTAAGCACCTCTCCCTCACTCTAATACCCTTACCCACTCCCTCTCTTTCTCTCAAGCTTACACGGAAGTACTGTTTACCCCCCCCACACACACACACACACACACACACACACAAGCCCAAGGGAGAAAAGCTGGCGTCACCTTTGGCCTAGCTGTGGAGCTGTCAGAACATGTACTCCTTAATGATTCTTTAAACAGAGAAGCAGATGTCTATGGAGTGTCTGTATGCCTGTGAATATGGTCGTCTCAGGTTAAATGATCTCAAAGGAGTTTGTCCAGTGATGTGATACGGATCCAAATGAACCACCTGAAGAACATTAATCTAATTAATATTCTCCCCTGAGGCAGCACACGACACCTGTCTCTCCTAACCTCCGCTCAGTTCCGACAAGCCTGAGTCTCATACACATTCAGCACAACAGATCACCCTAACAGATCGTACGTAACATTCTGCATACGTACATGCAATTTTAGCAGACCCTCTTAGCCAGAGCTACATAGAATATAGGAATACATTTTAAGGTTAGGTGGAATTACCATGCCAATCATTGGGAGTAGGTACATCCTACATTGTACAGAAATATCTGTGAATATTTATTGTCAAAATATGTATTCACCCCACAAGTTTGATTGCCTCGACGCCAAAGTTGGTTTGAAATTGATTAAACTGTGATTTTCTTTGTCAGCAATCTCCACAGAATACACTGTTAGATTTATTAATGACAAATAAAAATAAAACACCAATACGTCTTGGCTAGGTATCAAGGTGTGAGTGCTGTTTAGTAGCACTCACACCTGAGTGCTACTAAACAGCCAACCATTATAATATTATATTACTAAACAACATAACTTATTGTTGTTTAAACTAAAATAATTAGCTTGGACAGATTAAACATCGTGACATCCTTGCTTTTTTGCTATTCCTACAACAAAGAATGTGTAATAGCATATGCTGGGAAACCTTTAAAGTTTTTCTCTAATAACCCATCAGGTTTTTCTAGTCTGGGAACCTTTTTGTTCAGCATATCTATCTGTCAAACCATTTCTGAAAATGAACTAAATCACCTTCACCAGTAAGTTAGTCCTCAGTGATCAGAGGACCCGAAACCAGATCAGACTTGACTTTTGCATTAGTCAAAGGACAGACACACAATCTGACAAAGATAATCAAGTTGAAATGTTAATGGTTTATTGCTCTGCAACAAGGATAGTTCCATGGCCAGTATAGCGGTCTCTCTCCAATATCTTCCCTGGCACAAGCTTTAATACAGGAAGAACAGGGTGTTCATCCTGCCCAGCGGAGGTACAGAGATTATTTGAATATGCACAACAATGAAAGAGGAATACTCCCTCAGATGCGTATCCACATAGTCACAACATGAGCTACACTAACCTACAATAGTTTGAAAGCAAAGAGAGTCACATATGACTGGATACATTTCATTCTCATTCTCTTAACCATTTCCCATCCTACACGTCTGAGGCAAAAGGTTAACAAACATCTGATCCAAACACTTGTTTAAGAGATATACCACTCCCAAACAGAAACTTAACTGGGTTGTGTTCCCACAAGAAGAAACAGCTATTTCTCAAATATTTCTGCTTCACATTTGGATGTTAAGTGACTATGTGGTCTCTATCAGACTGATTATCTTTGTCTTTGGACACTGGAGGAAAGAACACAACTTTTGTTGAGTGAGGGTGTTGGAGATGTGTGTTTGGTGGCCTGTTTGTAATTTTTTATGTGTCAATGTCAACTCATCTGCAAGGATTACTGCTTTCACAAGACTGTGATCTTTGTGCTCACTAATATAGGTAGCAGCCCTTTCATAAAGAGAATTCTTAAACTGCTCAAGTAGTATTAGTGTTTCTAAACCCTCAAAGTCCTCGAGCTCTTGAGAACCGGTCAAAAAGAAGCTCAGGCTTCCTTGCAACATACCTTTGCAACTCAACCTTTTGTGATTTACAGATGTTTTGCCTGTCAACCTCTGGGACCAACCCATAAGGCTGAAGGATGGCAGCTTTAACTGTTTCAAAATCTGAACTCTGTTTTCATTCTTATTCTATTTTCCTGTGCTCAAGCTTACATTTTTGTTGTTCCCACTTTAGTTACACATTTCACAAAGATTCAGATGCACATCTAAAAGAATAACTTTTCCATTGGTCTCTCTCTCCGGAAGGATTTCATCCTCTACCAAAGCAACACTAAGTAACACTTGGATTATTGCTTTTGAATAGGCAGATGTTACACTGATGTCAGAATCCTGTCAAAATGTTTTACTTGGTGAGCCGATTTACCTTATTACATTTATCAATAAATTCCCAAGCAGGGTTTTCCATAACTGCCATGTGTTCAGACCATGTGTGCTTGTGTGCGTGTGTGTGTGTTTTAAGCCTAGGGTTGCCAAAGAAATGTTGAAATGCATGTACAGGAGGTGCACAAAATAATGGAAACACCACCTGGAAAGTTTTTTTACTTTAAAGTAACTACATCACAATTTCAAAAGCAACTAACAGAGTTCCAAAGAGTCCAAATAGTCTGTGTATGAATTGCAGGTGCAACGGTCACAAAAAAGTCAAAATTATTCAATGTGTCAGGGGGAACAGAATGAAAAATCACGACAGCACATGCCGAGCATGGACAAACTGTTTTGACAAAGAGGAATAGTGGCCACAAGTCAAAGCTGACCTACAGGGATAGATGGAAATGATGATTGCTCTGCTTGGTGGTACAACTACCAGGGAATATGAGGCCATTTTACAGGACCAGGGGCACCCTACTGTATGGTGATGTTCCAATACTCTTAGACGATTATGTCCCCATACATACTGCTGAACCTATTCAAGAGTGATTTTATGAACACCAGGATGATGTCAAACACCTTCCACGGCCTCCCCGATCACCAGATCTGAACATCACTGAACCTTTATGGGAAGTTCTGAAGCGCAGCAACTGAACTCTGTAGCTGTTTTAGAATGACCAGTGGCCTTATGATGACATCCAAGAGAAGTTTCCTTCCCGTACTCTACTGTGCTCTTACAAAACGTTATCTTACTCTACTGTGCTCTACTGAAATCAGCTGTACTGAACTGTGTTTTTCAAACTTGTCCATCATTTGTTTAGATTTAGTCTGGTCTGTCAGAGGTCAGAGATCTAGTTAAATCTAAAATTAAAAATTGATTTTATGAGAGCGCAACGACCTCTGCCAAATTGACATATTGTATGATTCTATGTGAGCCATTGGTGGCTAAAGAACGTAGAGATATATACACTAAACAAAAAAATAAATGTAGCATACAGCAATTTAATAGATTTTACTGAGTAACAATAAATATAAAGAAACCAGTCAATGGAAATGTATTTAAGTCATCAAGTCAGTATCTGGCGTGACCACCACTTAGCTCGCGAACTGCAGCACATCGCCTAAACATGGAGATGATCAGGCTGTTGGAATCTGGAATGCTGTCTCACTCATCTTCCAAAGCTGTGCACAGTTGCTTGTCATTGGTGGGGACTGGAACACTCCCGTCGTACATATCGATCCAGAGCATCCCGAACGTGCTCAATGGGTGAGGTGTCTGGTGGGTACACAGGCCTGGAAGAACTGGGACATTTTCAGCTTCCAGGAATAGTGTCCAGATCCTTGATGTGGCTGTTCATTATCATGATGAAACATGACGTTATGGTGGAGGATGAATTGCACAACAATGGGCTACAGGACCCTGATACAGTATTTGAATGGTTTAACAGAAAATATTAACCAAAGATATAGATTAGAAGTGACAATGACTAATGGTAAATGCACACCTGGTGATATGTACACTACCATTCAAAGGTTTGGGGTCACTTAGAAATGTCCTTGTTTATGAAAGGAAAGCCAATAAAATAACCTCAAATTGATCAGCAATACAGTGTAGACTTTGTTAATGTTCTAAATGACTATTGTAGCTGGAAACGGCTGATTTTTAATGGAATATCTATATAGGTGTACAGAGGTCCATTATCAGCAAAAATCAGTCCTGTGTTCCAATGGCACGTTGTGTTTGCTAATCCAAGTTTATCAATTTAAAAGGCTAAGTGATCATTAGAAAACCCTTTTGTGATTATGTTAACACAGCTGAAAACTGTTGTGCTCATTAAAGAAGTAGACCAGTTCAGTATCTTTAGCATCGGTGTTTGTGGGTTTGATTACAAGCTCAAAAAGGCCAGAAACAAAAAACCTTCTTCCGAAACTTGTCAGTCTATTCTTGTTCTGAGAAATGAAGGCTGTTCCATGTGAAAAATTGTCAAGAAACTGAAGAATGATGTGTACTACTCCCTTCACCGAACAGCGCAAACTGGCTCTAACCAGAATAGAAAGAGGAGTGGGAGGCCCTGGTGCACAACTGAGCAAGAGGACAAATACATTAGAATGTCTAGTTTCAAAAAAACTAGGCAGCTCCATTAAACAGTACCCGCAAAACACCTGTCTCTTTGTGGGTACTATTTAGTGAAGCTGCCAGTTGAGGACCTGTGAGGGAACAGCCTTCATTTCTCAGAACAAGAATAGTCTGACGAGTATTTCTGATCATTTTGATGTCTAAGTGACCCCAAAATTTTGAACGGTAGTGTATGTAATAGAGACTTGATAGAAAATAAAAATCAATTGGAAAAGGACAAATAGATTAAACAAAAAATGTTCAGCACATACATTTGCATTCAATAGAGAATCTTGCCTGTGGCATCTTAGCCACACTCCAGTTGACTCAACATTACCATTTAAATTATCACCTACTTATTTCAAAATTCCTTTATATAATCTTAAATAAAACTGTCACAAAGGATGTCAGGTCCAAAGCAATAGTCAATCGATTGTTTTCTCAATTTTAGTGTGCCAATGTCACTTAAGTGCAAGCCTTGCTGGAATAACTATGCCATCAATTGCCAATTCCTGATATATAGCATAACTAATAACAGGATATATTCAATGTCGGATTCCATCTACCAGTTTTGGCTCTGGTCTTTGAAGTTTCATCTGTGTTTAAAGTGCAATACTTGACTGAGGGATTTTACTGGTGTTGTGTATATAAGGGACAGAGTAAGGGATAGCAATTAAAAAATAATGTCAACCCATATTTTTTTTTCACACATGGCTTTTTTTTCATCTACTTTTAATTAATTTGTAAGAATCTTCTTTTAATTTTAGAATGATTATTCACAAATAAATCACAATTAAATCAATTTCAATCCTACATTATAACGCAAGCCTATATAAAAAGCAATAGCATTCAAATTACAAATAGGGTTAAGGTTCTGTTGGAAATCTGTCTTATCCCCCTCGATCAGTCCCTTTCACCCATTACAAACTGAACTACTGTACAGAACAAGTCATAAAAGCAGACTGTGAGAGGCTTATAGATTACTAGATTAAGTAATTAGTCAGTCGAGTTCACATCTGTTGAAGACAGCTACCAGTGGAGCATGAGGGGCAAAGGGGGGGAAGGGATGGGGGAGGTAAAACAAAACAGGGTTGAAAGAAAATGGTTAGAGAGAGTGGGGAGAAAACAGGGTTAGCCAACAGAAGGATTGAAAGGGGGGGAGCAGGGAGTTCTTATTGACACGCTTTAGAATGGAACAGTTCGTCCTGAGGCTGTGATTGGCTGGATCTGGTGACAGTAGTGGTGACCATAACAACACATGCAGCTACCATTAGCACTCAAGAGACAGTTACTATGTGTGCTCTTGACTAGGATGGCATGATGCCATTGGATCCCATTACCTCACTGCCCCAGTGAGTCCCAAAACCACCACAAACCTCATTTGCATGAAAAGGCACATTTACAGGTCTCTGTATCTCTGTAAACATCCAAAATAAATCTCCAATAAAAGACCACTTTTGGTGTGTGGACCAGCACAGACATTTATATTCACTCCCATGCACAAAAGTGGTCTGTAACTGGGATGTGTTTAACAATTTCAGGACCGGAACTCCAGTATTTAACATGTAAATGCAGTTATAACTTATTCTCACCTCTAACACAAAGACAGATCCATTTTATGTCAGCAAGAGCATTAAACATAAACAGAGACCAGACAGCTTGAAAAAACAACAATTTTATTCTGAAATGATTTATCATGTGCCCAGTTTTTAAATGTCTCCTCGAATCTCCTAGATAACATTGCTCTTGATAATAAATCAAAGGTTAAACTCTTAGAGAAAATAAAAATCATCTTTAAAAAAAAAAAAAACAATCCTATTTTGGGGTTCAGTCCAAATAAAAAGAGAGGCTACACTAGAGAAATGGCTGCTCCTGGGCTAGGCTGACGGACAGTGCTACAGCCCTGCCCTGTTGGTTTGTGGGCCATAGGCTAACCTTAGTCCCACCCCCATGAGTGGAGGATAGCCAATCACAGTGTAGTGTCCACAAACACACATAAATCCCATGATGCCTCTCTCTCCATGGGAGATTAAGGCAGTAAACACAGTGGGGTATACCTTGCGGGTGGATAGGCAGGAAAGACCTCCATTGACCAAGAATGCATGTTTAGACCACAACAGAGGAAGATACAGATAAAGCACAACGATGACAAGTCCAATCCGCAGGAGGCAAAGAGAATCTCTCTGCCTTCTCCGACATACAGTACAGCAACGTGTCTTTTCCAGTTGTAAAACAAACACAGCACCCCAGACTGAGTTGCGCCGCAGCTGAGATGATAGTGAGATGATGGCCAGTGATGTTACAGTAGAGAATCAACCATGACCTGCCTACTTAGAGGGCTGAGGTTAGGACTGTACACATACATCTGAATGTGTGCTTTTTGCGAGAATGTATGTTGCTATGTATTAATGTGTGTGTGTGTGTGTGTGTGTGTGTGTGTGTGTGTGTGTGTGTGTGTGTATATCCCCCTCTCTCATCCAGGCATGGAGACCCCTCCCTCCCCCATAAGGTAGCAGCCCCTCCCCCCTGCCCCCGTGGACCCTGCTCTACTCTGCCTGTGCGTCATAGTTGGCCCCGCCCGCCTTCTTTAGCTCTGTGCGGAGGTAGTCCTCTTCCAGCTCACGGGGATCACTGATCATGAACTCCTTGGCAAAGTTCTGCGGGAGTCAAGACGAGAGGAGGAAGGGAGGGAGGGAGGCGGTGACAGAAATGGGAGTGTGTAAGAACAAGTGTAAAAGGAAGACAGAGGAATCTAGAGAGATGGCACGGGTAAAAACACTTTCACTACATTTCACCTTCTCTTTATTTGGCACTCAAGTTCCGGTACTTCAACAGCACATTGATTACCACATTGTCTGTGGTGTTTTTCCAATAAGCACGTGAGTGTGATGATGGAGAGTCACTGACCTGGACAATGTCTTTCACCAGTGTTTTGTCGGTGCTGATCTTGGCACGCTGCAGGCCGCTCACATTCTCTCCTATCCAGGTAATGAGGGTGAACTTGGCTCGCTTGCTCATCGCGTCACCCGTCGTGATCCGCACAAAGCCAAAGAGACGCCCATCATCTGAGCGAGAGAGGCAGAGAAACAGTTGGCGAGAGGAGACAGTTACAAAGACAGTGCATTGCTACTCAGATGAAACTGACCCTCAGACAGGAAGAAACATCCAGAGAGGAAGATGACACAGCAGACCATTTCCATTCCCAGCAGTCACCTGACATGTTACTATAATATTGTTGTTTAAAGATATTGATTTGTCACCATGTTTGTGCCAGCAATTCCCAAGGCCTGTTTCCTGCGTATTGTGAGTTGATTGAGTTTTGTGAGATTCTACGCTGCTTTAAGTACGAATATAGGCAGTGAGTATTGGTTGTCATGGTGACAATGCCTTGGCGAAGTATGAAATCTAAAAGTGGGTTACATTTGTGAGTCAGAGAAAAAGCAAAAATAATTCAGGTCACCAGCCACAATGAAAGGGGTCTAGAGTTGTGAGCAATACCAAGGTGTTATTCTGTCTAGTCCTACACACCAACTATGTGCCAAATCACTTCTCTGACTACATTAAAAAGTAATAACATATTTATGACTCAGGTCTATGCCAGAACCAGATCCTTTCATACCATTTATAATGCCCGTTTTCACCTCTTCCCTGGTTGGTGATTGGCAATGTTCACTTGTTCCTTGCTGAGATATTTTCCTGGCAAGTCTTCAATAGCAGCACACATCTATCGGAGGTCTAAGAGCTCTGTCGTGCACTAACAAGGTTAAGAATCAGTGATAAAGCTGTGTTATCACTAGCATGGTGACATTCAACACCTACCCTGCATGTCAACTGACTTCAACATGATAACCACCAGACCACACAGATCGCTATAGTTAATCTGCATAACAACCACAATCGGAGTGTTTAAAAAGTACAAATGTATCTTAATATATTTCATATTGCGGTAAAGGGTAAGGATGACAGGTAATGACTAAGCACACTATTGAAAGAAAAAAACTAATTCTGCAAACCCCTTAGTACTATGCCGGAGTTCCCCTCTCATAAACTTCCTGTTAAACAGCTGAAAATCTCTTCCCTATAAAGACTTTTTGTTGTGCTGACAACGCTAATAACACAACCGCCTAGGGAACTGCTGCACTACTGAGACTGATGATATAGCAAAAAGGAAAACAGAAAGCTTTTGTTTAGAACTTTAGTTGATTAGAAAGACAGACGTTTCTTTTAACTCACACTGTCTAAACAACATATGCAATTACTGAGCCTTGTCATCCCAGTATCGGTATTCACTCATCTACTTCTGACTGCAGCAGCCTATTGCCAAGCAAGGGCGGGACCAGGGTAGGGACCAAAGTTGACCATGGCCATCACTTGGCCACCACATTCAAAATGTTCTGGGCGCCCTCAGACGCAGGTAGAAAAATAAAAGATAGAACTTTCACAGTTTCTTTAGAATGTTCGTTTTATACAATAGGATTAGCGTTACAATGTCTCTGGGCAAAAACAAGGTTCAAAGGACAGACTAGTAGGCTATTTGGGTAGGCCTAGTTCTAATAATAAATTCGATTTCCTGGTCGAACAAGGTAGTAAATCAGTCTGTTTTTTTTAATAATTGGAATGTTATGCCTTGTCGGTGAAACATTAATAAACCGGAGAAACCTAAGGCCAAAGGCAATACAGGCTCGTGCACTAGCAACAGCGCTGGAGTTTTTTAGGCGCCACGCCCAACACTATAGTACCTTATTAACAGGATGAGAATTGAGAAAGTAGGGGTCTGATAGAGCGGTGGCAGAATGATTTGTTCTCTTGGGGTGCACACATTATACCATGTCCACACTGGGACAAATACTCAGCACTGCACTAGAAATTGTTTGCAAAACTTCAATACTGATAATGGTATAAAACTAGCTATATCATTGATGCGTTTTAAGAACCCACAAATGCCTACTTCCGTATGAAGTCACCGTACAAAAAAAATGCACAGCCTCAAAAATGCTGGATCGCCGGACTTCTAGTTCAAGCAGCCTACTGACCGCCAATAGAGGACAGTGTTAAAACATTATCGCCCTGGTAGCCGATACAGGGCGTCACAAATCGGAAGTACTCAAGCACTGACATTCGTTATATTACAAGCCACACAATTTCAAATAATGTAACTTCCCAATAACTCAATGAGCACCACAGACGGATATGGCAACAAGTCGTGAAAATGTTGTCAGCGCGGAAAATCTAGCTTGGTACATCGCTGTTGCCGTTATGCAGGAACATTGCAGTCAATTTGAAATTACCGCATAGGCGCATAAATGAAATTCCGGGCTTACCTGTGCATAGACTCTTGAATTCCTCATAATCAGTTCCATGGCCCGCTGGAACAATCACATGACCCTCATATTTAAATGCAGCCCTAAAAGGACATACAAGTAAAAATTCATGTATGAATAAAAATTCCCTTAGCTTACAGTCTTATCAAATTAAGTAGTCTAGCCTTGTCTGTCAATAAGATCAGCAATCAGATCCTACAAATCGGCCTACTCCAGTCGTCCGCGTGTCCACGTCCAACATCTATTGGATGGGATTACAACGTAGCTCTATCTACTTGGAGCGACCAAACCATAGCTAAGCTATTCATTAAACATCCAGTGTGTCAAATGCAGGTCAGACGTGTCCGGTTTTGTGTCATACGTCTCACTATCAAACGGTGACCCTCCTGGATAGACAAAGGAAATTAGTCATGCACCGGTACCCTGAAATATTAGAGGTATTTTAGCGTGAGGAGAAAAACATTAGATTAAAATAATACACTGGACGAATGAATGAGACGGGCACTTTGATCATCCATTGATGTTTCCGAGTAGACCCAGATCACATTCTTAAGATGCAGAGTAAAACCTCAGTTGCCCACAATTGCCTATAAGCACAACTAATTTCAACACTCACCAGTTAATCTCCGTGTTATCGTCTCTGACGAGATTATAAGACTCCCTGCAAGCCTCTTTATCGATTCGTGTTGCCATTTTGGATGAACGCAAATGGACAGTATAGTGACGAGAGCGCAGAACAGATAGTCGAACTGAAGAAACAGCAATGCAAAAAGAACAATCCAAAATCTAAAATGAGCAGAACGAGTGTGATACAATAGAAAAAGTGCAACAATCAGAAATCCCAAGCTCCGATTGAACAATTGAGTCTGCGCTACTACGCGAGGAGTGCGTGGAGCAGCGTGATCTTTTCTCAATTATCTGAGAAAGAGACTATTTTCAGGACTCGATTCATTTCCTATACTGAGTTTATGGGCGTTGGTGATGTTTGTCAATCAGGTTGCCGTAACAGAGCGACGAAGTCCCCAGACGAAGGATTCACCTCCTCCCAATGGTCAACTGAGGGATTCAGTCAAATTAAATCCACCCTTTTGCTTTGTTGCCGTTTTACTGCGCTATCCTGCCATCTTGTGGTCTGATGATGAGATACATCCATGAGAACAATAGTCTGCTGCAAACAGCTCAACAATTTTTACCGACATTTGAGTCAGTCAAGCATTCAAACATAATACTTAATAATTTTCTAATTTTGTCTGTCTCAAATACATTTTCTAAGATCTGCACATACCAATAGAATTGACTTGTATTACCTAATCGATGATGCGTAGGTGAGCCCAAAACATCTGTCTAAAACTCCCGTTATTTTATTTATTTAACCTTTATTTTGGCAGGCGGAGTCTTCCTGATACCAAATGTCTCTTTTGCGGATGAGTCCTGCGTTGACATATGCAGCACACAGTACAAAGTATCGGGAACACATCCACACAAAAAAACATAATTCATAACACACAAACACATTCATCATACTGACACGTTTTTAAAAGGCATGAACATAATGCGTATCAACTACACGTTTATACCACTGAGAGATAGGTTTCTACAGAGGGATTTGCTGTAATTTTCTACGGAGGGATTTGCTGTAATTATCACGTCCAGCAGTGCATGCGCAAACTAATGTTTAAATATGTTCAAAAGATCGACGTTTTCAGCAGTGCATTGCCGTTTTTGAATGTATCCTTGATGGCTCCATGCACTCGCCTGGTGATTGGTTGGATTTAGAGACAGTCCACGGCTTCTTCCTGGATGAGATCATGGTTACGATTAAGCAACAAAATAATATATTTTTGAACTACTTTTGATCAAGCACTATGTGAAAACGGATGATGTTCTGGTAAATTGTAACTGGTGCACGATCGATATTGCTGTCAAACATGGAGTGTCTCCTGTAGATGCTTAGGGTTGCCTACTACTGTTAAATCTCATTTGCTGTTGAATAGCTAGCTCCAATGTAACAAGACGCCAATATAATCTCCCAGAATCCTCACTTGAGAGGTCAAAGTGAGTTGATTCATTATGGCTTGATGTAACTGTCAATATTTTCTGTCAAACAACACCATAGTTTGGCTCTATTTCAAGTTTTAGGCTTGTAATTGCAATGTATTGTGTATTTATTATTTTACTTCTGATCTCTGAGTTCAATCAGTTTGTCTTTCAATTCCCCAGTCTTTAGATAGTGCTGGACGGAGAAAACACAATGGATAATGGAAGACAAAGCCGTGTTTCACGGCCTCAACAGATAAGTGGGTCATCCAAGGTACGTCACTTGTGATCTTGTTACCATTTTTTGTTTTGTCTTACCTGACCAAGTAACGTCAAGTACCTCTTTTCATGAAATATGACCTCTGTCTCTGTGTTTTCAGGTGTACCGATGGGCAGAGCAGGCAGACTTCCTCCTGCAGGGCCTGAATGAGCAGCGTCTGCAAGGCCAACTGTGTGACGTGGTTCTGGTGGCTGATGAGCAGCGTATACCAGCGCACCGTGCCCTGCTGGCCGTCTCCAGCCCTTACTTCCAGGCCATGTTCACGCTGGGCATGAGGGAGGAGCGTCAGGCAGAGGTGGAGCTAGTGGGGGCCTCCTACGTCGGCCTGAAGGCTGTGGTGGACTTCCTGTACAGCGGGGAGCTGCCACTGGATGGGGGGATCATTGACTATGTCCTGGAGACGGCCCACCTGCTTCAGGTGTGGAGGGCAGTGGACTTCTGTTGCCAGTACCTGGAGAACGAGGTGAATGAGGACAACTATCTGTACCTCCAGGAGCTGGCTCTGCTCTACAGCCTTGAGAGACTAGACACCTTCATCGACCATTTCATCCTGGAGCACTTTGCCACCCTCTCCTTCACCCCGGGCTTCCTGAGGGACATTCGGCTGCCTAAGCTCATCTCCTACCTGGCCTGCGGGCAGGTCCAGCACGAGAGTGAGCAGGCTCTGCTCCAGGCCACCCTCCAGTGGCTGAGCCATACCCCTGACCGGCCTGCCCACGCCCGCCAGCTGCTCGCCCACATCCGCTTCCCCCTGATACCGGCCGGCGACCTGGCAGAGCGCATCCTCTCTGCCATACGGGCCCTGATTCCCCCAGAGGCTGGCTGTGAGGTGCTGGTAGAGGAGGCTCTGAATTACCACACCAGGACCAGCGCCCAGCCCGTGCTGCAAACAGGCCGCACCGCTCTGAGGGGAGGGGAGGAGCGCCTCCTGCTGGTGGGCGGAGAGGTGTCGGACCGCGGTGAGGAGCTGACCGCGGATGTTTGCTGGCTGGACGGAGATTCTGGTAGGTGGATTGTGGAGACCCAGATCCCGGCCCAGAGGAGCCACCACTGTGTAGCTGTACTGGGGGGGTTCATCTTCACAGCTGGAGGCAGCTCATCTCGAGATAATGGAGGCGATGCTGCCAGCAACCTGCTGTACCGCTACAACCCCAGAGACAACCAGTGGATCAAGGTGAAGCCCTGCTCTCCCAGTGCAACGTAACTTAACGTCCCAGTGCAACCCAGCCATTTCAAAAATGTCTCCAATTATGTTCCATCTCTACCCTAGAGCTCCCCGATGAACCAGCGACGTGTGGATTTTTACCTGGGAGCCGTTGGGGAGTGTCTGATCGCTGTGGGTGGGCGGAATGATAACGGGGCTTTGTCCTCAGTGGAGGTGTACAGCCCTAGAGACGACTGCTGGACATATGTAGCAGGACTGCCCAGGTGAGATGCTCCTTTCAGCCTCACCCTCAGTGCTTTCACGAGTCATCACCTGTACTCCTGTCTCTCTGACTAAACCCGGGTTCCCCCGTGTTAAGACCCGGGTTCCCCCCAGTTAATGATATAGTCTGCAGTTGTTTGCACACTGTTTTCTTGCCCTGTCTCACACCTCTCCGTCTCAAATCTGTCTGTCTGCAGGTTCACCTACGGCCATGCAGGCACGTCTCATAAAGGAGTGGTCTACATCTCTGGTGGCCATGACTACCAGATCGGCCCTTACCGCCGGGATGTGTTGAGCTACGACCCCCAAGGGGCAGACGTCTGGGTGGAGCGCCAGGCCATGACCTCGGCACGGGGTTGGCACTGCATGGCCTCCCTTCACCACCTCATCTACGTCATCGGGGGCAGCGACGACCACGAGGAGAGCATCGAGCGTTTCGACATCCTGGCAGTGGAGGCCTTTGACCCTCATAGCGAACAGTGGACTCGTATAGCCCCCCTCCTCCAGCCAAACAGCGAGGCGGGCTGCGGGGTCTGGGGGGGTAAGGTCTATGTGTTGGGGGGCTACAGCTGGGAGAGCATGGTGTTCTCACACGCCACACAGGTCTTTGACCCTGACAAGGGCCAGTGGGTGCGGGGCCCTGACCTGCCCAAACGCATCGCAGGGGCCTCTGCCTGTGTGTGCTCAGTAAGACCGCCGCTGTGTAGCTCGGACAGTAAGACGGTAGGACACAAAGGCAAAGGCGGGCTTCATCCCACAAACACCAGCTGAGGAGGAGTCCGATGATTGGGGGGGGGGGGGGGGG
>JACXGI010005045.1:0-12259 GCA_016801175.1 Esox masquinongy | reverse complement strand
CCTGATCTGTTCTGTTACCTCCACACCAACCAACTCCAAAGCTACAGCTCTGGATACAAGACATACCATGAGGTACATGGCTCCAGATGGCATCACAGGGGTCAGCCCAGGAATAGTTGACAGTTCAGAAAAACAGATCTCTGAGTTTGACTGAGAAAAAAGCAGGTAATCAGTCAGTCAATAGCCAGACCGAAATACATCTAAATAGATCAGTATGTTAGATAGACTACCATCTGTATTTAGAGTCACTGGAGAACCTCCAAGGGATGGGTACTCACTTTGAGGAAATTGATTGTTCTCTGGTAAAAATCTTGGGGTGTGTCATTCAAGATGCTCTCCAATGCTCCCTGGACAATTGTGCAGGCCCCAAGAATCCTTTGGCTAAGCTTAACTAGACCTTGACGAATCTAAACACAGAAGATAGGCAGATTAAATATACCTGGAGGATGTGATTCAGAAGCCCAAATTACACTGATTCATATAGAGGTGGATATAACTGTATTAATGTACTGAAACTTCTCCCTGGCCTAACACTGGGAGAGCAGAGTCCCTATCCATTTTCTGAAAACCTCTGAAACCCCACCTCTGCAAAGAGCATCTTAAATAAAACATCTCCATGTCATCCCCCATCCCCTAGCCACCCCAACAAAGCAAGTAACATGCAGTTGTTGTTCCATACTAACACTGGCAGTTCTGATAACATCTTTATTCATTCGTAATTAGTAAGACTGTGATTTACATTTTTACAATTTGCTAATTTAGCTGATACTCTTTTCCAGATGGACTTAACATTATTACATTCATCTTGCAATAGCTAGGTGGGACAACCACATAACTTAGTGATACTTTTTCTTTGGAAAATAGGCAAGGCTGAAGAGGTTTTACTGGGCTAAGAGATAGCTGCCCTCCCGTAGCAGTCAAATGGCCAAGAGACCTGAGGTGGGGGAACAAAGAGCTTGGGTACAATGTAAGGTTTAGCATAGCCAGAAATTGGTTATGGACTCTTTTCCCAGTGATGTGTGGCAATCAGAAAAATGTAAATCGCTCTGGATAAGGATATCTGCTAAATGACAAGATTAAAATTGTAAGTCTTACATATACAATCAGTGAGAGGCTTAAGAACGTACCTCTTTTCCAAAGATTTGATTCCTGTCATGGATGAGGATCCAGCCCAGCCTCCAGCCAGGGACTAGCCATCTCTTGGCCAAGCCGCCACATGCTAGAACAGGCACATCGCTGCTGAGGGATGCCATCGATTGGTACTTGCAACCTGGAAAGACCTGACAATGGAGATACAGAATGGAGATGCAATGGAGATACACACATCATTAAAATATTCTATGCAAGTACAATGTCAGATACTCTGTTTTTTGGTTAACGCTGAACGGAAAAGGTTTTTATGATTTTTGATTGTTCTGTGATCTACGATACACAGCATTACACTCAGGTTTAGGCAAATTTTGTGCAAAATCCAGTAAAAAAAAGAATTGCCAGGTCCAAAACCAACTTTATAAAATGTCATGCTGCTGCTTAACAAGTGAAATGGGTGGTCCTGGGTTGAACAATTAAAAATGTTTTTGTTCTTTTTTTTGGTAAAATCAACCAAAGTATATGGAAATCATCCAAGGTTAGCAAATTTGACAATTTTACATTTCTAATAGATTACAACAGAGCAGAATGCTTCTATTCCTACTTAAAGTTATCTTTTGAACTGTGTGACTCAACATACAGTACCGTGCAAAAGTGTTAGACACATGAAAGACAAAATAAAGTAATTTATTTGGATAGTAAGTATTTATTTTATATATTATATTCAAGTATTTATATATATATTATATATAGAGATCTTTTTTTAATTAAAACACTTACTACTCAAATAAATCGCTTTAGTTTGACTTTCAGGTGCCTAAGATTTTGCACAGTACTGTAGCTTCGAAAGATATTCAACAACCTGCCACTTTAGTCGTGATTGTAGAGAAAATGTTGAATAATTCACAATGTAATTCACACACTTTTGAAGAAATTACATCTCTAGCGATATGCTGATTAGTTTACTTAGATTAATAATATTGAATAATCTGTTCCTACCCAAACCTGACACTACGTTGCAGGTATAGTCTTTTCTTACCCATTGAAAAACATAACATTACATATAACACCATTAAAAAACATTAAATGGACATTAACAAAGAGGTATTTTATAAAGTTAAGTAATACCATCCAACAACATACGATTCAATTTGATCCTGCTTGTGAAACCTGGCATTTCTAACTTATGCAATTGCTAATCTAGGAACGAAAACAAAGAGGAGAAAAAGAGACAAACAGATGTAGGGGAACAGAGAAACAGAGACATAGTGTTGGTTCAGTAACCGAGGTAAGCTGGCTTTCGTTAGCTGAGGCCTTGACATCAGGTGGAGGATCCGCCTCGCATCCTATTGGTCAAAGCACCATGACTGACAGTTTGGAAAAAGCCAACCTCAAACCCAACCACAGATGTAATTCATAAACAGAGCATTATGGCTCGGCTTGGAGCTCTCGTGAGTGGTGTTTTTTTCCACAGACGGGAGTCCTTGGGGCCCATAGGGAAAGAGACAAACATTCCCTCCAACGGTAAGTAACTGACACTGCCCAGACAGCCGCCACGCAGACCCTAACTAGGCGCCCTATCGTTAAGAAAGGGGCCGTCCTACCCCATCCGCTCCGGTGCTATACTACCCTCACATCTGCATTAATCGCAAACACATGCAGCAAAAAGTGCAGAGTCATTCTGTGTCCTTCTGTTGTACTCAAGAGACATTGGTGGATTCGCAGACCATGTGATGTGTGCACTCAGCAACCCCAGTCATGCCCTCTAAAACAATAACCCCAACTACATCTATTCTCGAAGGGAACATTCATAAAAACACAGCTTTCATGTAAATCTCATCAATGTTATATTAATTAATTGTACACCGCCAGCCGGCCCTCCATTCAGCCTGTGACACCCCTAATCCTCGGAGTGCTGATGTGGACGTGTCAGCCAGGTTCCTCGGATACCCGGCAGAGCTGAGCCAGGAAAACCCTCCCTGTCACTATTACAGAATGTTAAAGAATGTGCCTCGCTGGTATTATGTATCACATGAAGCCCAATGGCCAGAATGAGGGCGATCACCCAGAACCGGCAACCATTCACATCAACCACCCAATCAAACCTGAGTTAGAACCTAGAAAGAACCTAACGTCTCCACAATGCAAGACAGTCGATAATAGATTAGTCTCCCGTCATGCGACAGACTCGCTGCCAGTTCTCTATTGTTCTCTTTTCGTTTCCGTGTGTGTTTTGTTTAGTCCTGAGACAAACTCACCATGTCACCATAGATCTCATCAGCCAGGATTGGGAGGCAGCATTTGGAGGCAACTGGACAAAATAAAAGGGACAACATATTAATCGGAACCATATGCTTATATCGTGTTACAGTGAGAGGGCAGACATCATGGCTTGGTGGGGAGATGAACAGGACTCACCAGAGAGAATGTCTTGGAGGTGTTCTTTACTGTAGACCGAGCCACAAGGATTGGATGGATTGTTGACTATCAGACAGGCTGTCCTGTCATCGATTAAGCTTTCCAGATGCTGGAGATCAATCTCCCAAGACTTCTCTGGCTGCAAGGAGAGAGACAGAGTTTAGAAGTTTTAACAGACCTTTATAATCTGTTAGTGAGCTCATTACACGTAGCTCTCCCCCGGGGGTGGAAGCACCCAGAGGCCCATGACCAGACATGAAAACCAGTGAACACTGTTTACGAGTGCTGGATGTGTACAAATGAGGAGTGCAGCACTTCCCTGCTTCTTCACTCTTAACACCCTCCCTCCACTCTCTCTTTTGACCCCCCTCCCCTTTGTTTTCCTTTCATTTTGCCCCTTCTCCCCAAACAACGTTTTGGTCAGTGTTTTTGTGTCATTCTCATCCTTCTTGACCTCACCAGCAGGTTGTAGAGCTTGACTTGGATACCCAGGGACACAGCCAGAGTTTTGTAGAGGGAGAATCCAGGGCAGGGGATTAAGATGTTGTCTCCAGGGTTACACAGCACAGTGATGGCCAGATCTATAGCCTGGCTGCATCCACTGGTCAGAAGCACATCCTGCAGGGAGAAGAGAGCTTGATAACGATAGCTCTTTAAAGGTCTTGATGTTGTCTTGTTTGTACAACAGGTAGGCAGAGCTAATGAAATGGTGAAGAAAATATTGTTTGGAGGAGGGAAATCAAGTAAAGGAATAGTAAGTAAGAAACACACCTCAGCCTCCAAGGGGGCCTCAGGGCAACTGTAGAAATTTGCTAGCACCTCTCTGCTCTTCTGATAACCTGTCAAGGAACAGGAGACAGCCTCTTATAACTTCTGTAGTCCTTACTGCATTGTGTAGTGTGCCGGGGAAAGAGGTTGTACGCATAAATCCATAGATTTGCAATCAGTATCCATCATAAAGGGTACTTTCTCGGTTAATCTGCAGTTGATCTGCCTTATTTCATATACTGTAGATCTCGTAACATTCCTCACCTAAATTCCTTTAACCGGGAACTCTTTTCAAGCCACCCAATGGCCGTTAGTTGGCCTCATCTTTTATCCATCTAGTTGCAATTCAAGTACAATACTAAGACGTCCTTTTTACTCCATCTCACCACATCCCTTGTTGTTGTACTTTATATGTTTATTAAATGTTGGTGAGGTAAAAAAAACAGTCTTTACCAACAGACGGAGCATAGCCATTGTATTTGTGAGAGTCAACGGCATCCTTCATTGCCTGAAGGACTTTGTCATCGGTCGGCAGGTTCCCAAACACTGTAGGGTCACCTAATAGAGTGACAGGACAATGAATGAGTACATGAGATATCATTCATGTAAACACACTGAGCACACAAATTATATAGTGATGTAATATCTCACCAATGGACAGAGCAATCATGGGTTTCTCTGGGTTGGGTGTGAGCTTCATCCCATCCACAATGGAACGAATGGGATTCAATGTGTTGATTGACATCTTGGAGGCCCGAATGTTCCATCGCTGTCTACGGCTCTTCTGCTTCGTGGGATAAACAATGTCTTTCACAGTCTTATGCTGGATACCATTGCCATTAAGACCTTTTCCATTGACACCATTGAGTGCATTCTTCTCATGGACACCATTCCCATTCATTTTAACCACATAGGACTTGTTCTCCATCTTGCAACTGCAGCTGAAGGTGATTAAAATAAAATAAAAGGTCATGGACAATGAAAAATTATTTTGAGTAATGATTCCTCTATAGATTCCTATATATATATATATATATATATATATATATATATATATATATATATATATATATATATATATATAATAAAATTTATTCGACTATATTAAGATTTTTCTTTGATAAAATAAAAATAGTATCACAATAATAACATCCGTGCAGAGAAGAAGCCATAGGTAGCGGAGATGTTTAATTACCCATGTAAACCCAACAGGTGCTACGTCTATAAAATTCGCTTTGAGATCTAAAGTGTCGCGCGCTGTTCTGAAATGAAATATTCGCGCGGTTGAACATCTGGATCCATCCACCGATCAGTGTAGGACCAGCCTATACACCTAAAAATTGCTATCTAATCACAAGTGTAGTATTGATGAATGCATTATACTCCATTAGAAGTGGAAAAACAAGCGTATGTCTATCAGGCAAGAACAATAAATGCAGTCAAATCTAACCCACTCAAATAGGCAACAACACAAAAACATCAAAACTTTGGAAGTGAAAACGGTTCTGAGGTATCTGGAAAAAATACAAAAAATTGTCAGACATCTGAAGAAGAAATCGAAAAATTAACAAGACATTTTATTAAGTTACTAAACAGCTATCCCTTTCGAAAAATATCATTTTTTGTATTCATAATAAGTCTAAAAAACATCCGAGCTAACGATAAAAAATAGTAATATATTTTACGGACCGTATAAATTAACTCTAAATAACTGATATATACTTGCTAAATGTGGTTAATAGCCTATTCATACATTTAAATAACAAAAGTAGGCCTAATGTAAAATACCTTTACAATCTCAGAAGAATCGCACACTCCAAATGAAGGAATTCGTCTGAAATCGACAGTAGGCTATATGAATGAGTTTAGACTGATAAGTAGGTAATATGCCGGCTTTATAGCAAGCCCCCCGAATATGGTGTTGAACCCTGCCCATATTTTCATTGGTGGATACTGAGGGTTGTGCCATACACCCCCCGTTACATCATTCCCAAAACTTTTAAACACTTCAAGGCTTTGAGTTAAACAGCATCGTTAAACAGCAACTCTTTCAACAGACAGCAACAAGACACTGAGACCAGATCCAATGGACCCCTGCAGTGCTCGTGCGTGAGATCCATGCGTACTTCACTGCAAACTACAAAAATTTGGCAGAGTAGCCTACTATCAGTGAAAAGTTGGCTAAAATTGGGAATGTTTCAACATAACGTATTATTAACTTGTAATTTATTATCTTGGCAAAACCACTGGTGTTAGCTTCACCACAAGTCAAATCGATTTTTTGTCAACAAAATCGATTTTTTGTCAAGTCTAACCAACGTCATAAGATGGGGCCTCTCTGATAGGGATTTTCTATGTTGTTTTTAGTTTTGTCATAGTAATTGATTTAACGTGAAATGGCTGTAAAAAAAGTAACAAAAAAGACAGTGGTAAGAGCACAATCTGTGGAACCACTACACCTTACATAACGTTTCTCCTGAACTTGTTTTGTCACTGGTTTCAATGCTGCGCACAATACAATCCTGAGAGAAATTATAATTGTTGTTTCAACCCAATTTCAGACCAAATTGTAGAATAATACTCCACAGTGATGGTTTACATTGCTGCCCAGGCCCCCCATCAAAAACAAATATAATATAATTCTCCAGACTTAATAGACGTACAATTACATCTTCAGGTGGTTAATCCAAATTAAGCATTATATCAGGTATTATATATTTTTTAACATATAGTGAAACTATTACTTCCACAGAACATCTTGAGTTTTTCAATTACATCAAAAGATGCTGAACTGAGGACCATGAATTGAGTAGCAGTATTGCAGTTTGCTCAGCCTTTGTGAGACCAGAGTTCGATTGAGAGAGTGCGTTCTTTCCTGTGCATATGGACTCCTGTTGAGACTTCCTGGTGAAGTGAGTAGCATGATAAACAATAGAACAGCATTAGATGTTTTTCAGGAAAACACATATCTCAACATTAACTGTCCAGAGTTCGCTGGGAGTTGGTGCAATAGAGTAAGGAGGAAAAAGTAGGTAAAAGTAACAAAAAAATCTTGGTCAATCTATTGACTATTTTTGTCTATTTCTAAGCATCTTTCACCCATATAAATGGTCTCAACTTTTGATTTTATTACCAAAACACACACACTCAAAGACAGAATGAATGTACCTTAAACTACACCCAGCCTCAATATCCCAGCTACCAGAATAAATAATCCATCAGTTTTTAAAGAGAACAACCCAAGTGAGTGGCACAGTGGCTGCAAACCAGTAGCAGGTCATGTAAAAAACAAGGCATTTCTTTAGACCGTGGTGGGTAGTCTGTCTACAAAAATTCTGGAGAAGATGAGTGATCAAGTTGGTCTTCACATATTTTTATACATGTCATTACTGAATATCTAATATACAGAATCAATAAATACCCACGGTCTGGTTTTTGAACAAACATACAGTATATATTTTCTTGGATGTACATCCAGAGCCATATGCCAGTTTTAGAGTCCAAAATAAGTCCAAACTGAAACCATCACAACCAAAACAATTTACACTATTGAGGTTGTGTCTTCCTATCTGTGCCATTATTGTCTCCATTTTATTGTACTCCAGTTCATGTTATTGTTGTCTTAAATCTACATACTGTATGTATTTAACTTATGGCATAAATCTTGGTCTTGGCTAATAATCCTGAATATTAATTTAATCTATTGTTCAGAAACAATACTCTAATTCAAAGAAGACAATGGTGTCTGACCATTCAGTTGACTACTTTGAAGTGGTGGAAGACATCAATTGCAATGTCTATATTCTAAGGAGTTCTATGCATCTACAGTCCTCTTTTTGTTATTCACAGCTTTTTTCATTCAGTGTGTATTTCATTCTCATGTAGTTGCTTCACAACTCAGAGAACAGTCTTTAACTGTTGATTAAGGGAAATTTAGGTTAAATTGGGATTGGCACAGAAACGTTTGTATGACAATCCCCCATTTCAAAATTTTTATTTTAGGACAGTAAGGGACACACATTTTTATGGCACAAGAGGCAATGCTGCCGACTTTCTAGTATCCCATTTTAAGAGCAGTGGTCAGGGTTTGAATCCTGCTTCTGGATTAGTCAAGGCATCTCACATAGGGCTGTGCAATTGGCCAGCACTACCCGGGTTTTAGGGTAAGTAATCTAAAATGGTTATCTTGCCTCTTTATACTCCAGCGACTCCATGTGGCAGGTTGGGCAGCTGTAAGAACAATCGAGGTAGATTATTGGAGAGTGCGTTCCCTCAGGCTATAATGAATTCCAGTATGGACTTCCTGGTTGAGTGAGCAGCCTCATAAGAACCATAACGGCATTGGATGTGCTTCAGACAACACATCTCGTCATTGACTGTCCCAAGTCTTCTGTGATAGAGGAGGTTCTTAATCTCAAATTGGTTAGCATGAAATAAATGTTCTTTCTTCTTTTGGCTCTGGACTGCACACACTTGTATTTGACATTTGAGCATCATTGAGATGTCTCTAGAACTTGGCTTGGCTGGAGTCTACCTGGGGCAAATTCAATTAATTATACAAGATTTACACCTGGCTATATAACACTTCACAGTCCTTGTCAGACCAAAAACCAAACCATGAACTCCAAGGAAATCACCATCGACCTCAGAGATGGAATAGTGTCAAAGCATAGATCTTGGGAAGGTTATAAAAAAATGCTAAAGACATTTGGAACCACCAAGACTCGCTGTCTTAATTGATAATGTAACATCAGTCAGCAGCAGAACGAATCCTGAAGTGTACAGAAACCTCTTGTGTGCTAAAGCAGGGGTTCTCAAACCTTTCCTTGGGGACCAGAAGACCTTCCATGTTTAGCTCTTCCAGAGCTAACACACCTGATTCACTCCCTTGGTTAGATTAATCAGATGAGCTAGGTCCAGGTTAATACAAAATGTGTGAAACATCTGCAGGTTTCTGAGGACAGGTTTTAGAACCTCTGGTCTAATGCTTAAATGCAAGACAATGACTCCAAACATATTACCATAGAATCAACTAAAGATGTCTGCAGTACATGTCTGGCAAAGCATCACCAGAGAAGATCCAGTGTCCGGTCAATGGTTCAATGGCTTCCATCAGTTATTGCATACAAAGAGTATGTGAAAAAATACCTAGGGCTGAATTTCAACATTTACTGTATCGTCCCAATACATCTGGTGCCTTCAGAGCAATGGTTTCATTTCAAATTAAACAATATATAAAAAAAACATAAGCCCAATGTCCCAATAACTACAGACAGCAATGAACATAGTCAAAAGTTTGGACACAATTACCCACTCAAGTGAACGGGTTTGTCCAAACCTTTGACTGGTACCGTACGAAACTATTAGAATATTGTTATGTGTGTGCTTTGCCCAGCTGCACTGGCCTTCAATGAAGACCACAAGAAAGCAAGTCTTTGGACATTCCTGTGTTGATAATCTTGATAGTTTATGGAGTGTAGTTGGTGCCAGTTGTACAGACTTGTCGAAGAACCTATTCCCTGGCCAACCTCCATCTCTCTAACCCAATGGCAAAGTCGACAGCCACTAAGCACTCGTCTTCGCCACTTTCCCTTGGGGGAATCCCCATTATAATAGGACACAGTTTTGATTGCCATCTTAAGTGCTGGTCCAATTTACAAAATCTACCCCCTCAGCCTTTGATTTTGCTTGAGGGGACGGTGAACAACTTGATATCTCTCAGAAGTCAGTGCCAACTCTAGTCACGTCTAACACCGGTGGCCGTAAAATTTCAAATTCAATCACACCAATACATTTTTGTTGGCTACCTTGCTTGGGCAAGTTCCTTGCAACTACACTCAGGTGTAGCGATGTAGGATGTCATTCATGGGCTGAGGGTGTAGAGTTTAGGGACAGTATACATTGTGATTGTAAAGGGATTGCAGATGCCCAACCTACAAAGCATTGCTACGTTGCTAGAGCTTTATCGCATGAAAAGACAGCCTCCCCCCACCCCGACATCCTGAGCCAATCAGCATCATCCTCTACTGGGGTTCCCCGGCACGGTCTGTAGGTCAAAACCAGGATTCTAACTCCTAGCTACAATTACGCAGCCCCACTGTAGGGCAGTGAGGTTTCAGATTCATACTAATTCATTCATTCAACTCATACAAATAACGGTGGACATTATTCAGAGAAAAATAGAGAAATTTCCCGAATTTGAATTTAAAAGATTTGAAAATGCATGTATGAAAAATAAAATAATGTGGTTAGAAATTCAGGTTTACATTAGAAATATGTAATACAGTGTGTGTAGTACACATTTACTGTATGTCTACCTGACATGTCTAGGAAAATATGGGCTAATTGTTTGGGAACAGGAGGGCATCCACTACCATTCAAAAATTTGTGGTCACTTAGAAATGTCCTTGTTTTCCAAGAAAACATACATGAAATTAGTTTGAATAGGAACTATAGCAAAATAAACCGGAAATATAGTAATTGACAAAGTTAGAAATAATGATTTTTAGTTGAAATAATAATTGTGTCCTTCAAACTTTGCTTTCATCGAAGAATCCTCCATTTGCAGCAATTACAGCCTTGCAGACCTTTGGCATTCTAGATGTCAATTTGTTGACGTAATCTGAAGAGAATTCACCCCATGCATCCTGAAGCATCTCACACAAGTTGGATTGGCTTGATGGGCACTTCTTACGTACCATACAGTCAAGCTGCTCCCACAACAGCTCAAAAGGGTTGTAATCTAGTGACTGTGCTGGCCACTTCATTATAGACAGAATACCAGCTGACTGCTTCTTCCCTAAATAGTTCTTTGGTGGGTCACTGGCCTGTTGTAGGAGGAAATTGGCTCCAATCAATCGCCATCCACAGGGTATGACATGGTGTTGCAAAATGTAGAAATAGCCTTCCTTCTTCAAGATCCCTTTTATCCTGAGCAAATATCAAATCTCCCACTTTACCATCACTAAAGCAACCCCAGACCATCACATTACCTCCACCATGCTTAACAAATGGTATGAAGCACTCCTCCAGCATCTTTTCATTTGGTCTGCGTCTCACAAATGTTCTTTTTTATGATACGAACAACTCAAACTTTGATTTGTCTGTCCACAACAGTTTTTTCTAATCTTCCTGTCTAGTGTCTTTGTTCTTTTGACCATCTCAAGTTTTCTTTTTATTGGCCAGTCTGTGAGATATGGCTTTTTCTTTGCAAATGTGCCTAGAAGGCCAGCATCCCAGCATTGCCACTGTTGACGTTGAGACTGGTGTTTTGGGGGTACTATTTAATGAACCTACCACTTGAGGACCAGTGTTGCTTCTGGTACTCTAACTAGACACTAATGTAGAGGTGCTGGTCATATAATTAGAATATCATCAAAAAGTTGATTTATTTCAATAATTCCATTCAAAAAGTGAAACTTGTATAATGTATACATTCATTACACACAGACTGATATATTTCAAGTGTTTATTCCTTTTAATTTTGATGATTATAACTGACAACTAATGAAAACCCCAAATTCAGTATCTCAGAAAATTACAATATTGTGAAAAGGTTCAATATTGAAGACACCTGGTGCCACACTCTAATCAGCTAATTAACTCAAAACACCTGCAAAGGCCTTTAAATGGTCTCGCAGTCTAGTTCTGTAGGCTACACAATCATGGGGAAGACTGCTGACTTGACAGCTGTCCAAAAGACGACCATTGACACCTTGCACAAGGAGGGCAAGACACAAAAGGTCATTCCTAAAGAGGCTGGCTGTTCACAGAGCTCTGTGTCCTAGCACATTAATAGAGAGGCGAAGGGAAGGAAAAGATGTGGTAGAAAAAAGTGTACAAGCAATAGGGATAACCGCACCCTGGAGAGGATTGTGAAACAAAACCCATTCAAAAATGTGGGGGAGATTCACAAAGAGTGGACTGCAGCTGGAGTCAGTGCTTCAAGAACCACCACGCACAGACGTACGCAAGACATGGGTTT
>JACXGI010005044.1:0-49525 GCA_016801175.1 Esox masquinongy | reverse complement strand
GGGGGTGTGGCTAAATCATCCATTGTGTCACCAGATGTTTGTTTATACAAATTGATTTTACGCCTTACAAGCTCATTTGGAATAGTTGTAAAAGGCATGTTGAGACATGCCATGGCCTCTAAAAACAACCCCCAACCCAACGGCCTTCTAGCGTCAGCAATTTTATTGGTTGCTGTCACACTTTTAACCAGATCCAACAGTTGCGAACCCTTGATTATCTCTCCTTTGAAAATGAATTCACCATTTGAAGTCCATGAAGTCAAATCTTTAGACCTGTGCATTCTATTAAGAATATATTCAACATTCTTCCTACGATTCGCAGGCACATTATCCAAAATTTCATCAACAAGGTTAACATTTCGGTCAACAGTTTGCTTAGTCTTAGTCATGTTTACTACATCAGGCCTACTCTCAGACCCGGGTAGACTTAAAGTCAGTGTATTTGTGTCAAGCTCCCCTGTCTCACAACAGTCAAAAATCTTTGTAAAATGGCAGAGTATCTTTTAGATTTCTCATGTAAATCCATATCAGACTTCAACAGTATATTGCAAATCGACGAGTCCAAATCATTTTCAACAGATTGTCTTACATCGGTGGTAGTGGTTTTGGATTCTCGCAGTTTTTCTAACTGATGTTGTGGCACCAGAAACATTTTCTGAGCATGATCCATGTTGTTTAACCATGTCTCGATGCAATTAAACTGGTTAGGAATGGAACTGCAACGCTTAGTAACGGTAGTAGAAAACCTCCAGATTGGTTGATGGTTTTTCTTTTCTTCGTGACTGAAGTGTTCTTTCTAGACATGTAAATAATTTTGGCTTTTTGTCTCTTTACTTTTCGGAGCTGCGATTCTGTTACGGGTATATTTCCGCGCCTTGGATTAAGAGCTATTTCACAGAGTGATAGAATGAGGTCGGTGGACGCTGAGTCTAAAATAACTTTTCGTTGACTTGCCGGTGCCTTAAATAACATCTTCAAAAGTGGTAGATTTCTACGAATGCGTTTAGACATGATCAAACTTTCTTAGGAATGTACACAACAGGCCAATCCCCTGAAAACTACCCCGTTCTCAGACGGTAGTCCTCTGGTGTTGTAGCTTTAAGTCAATAAGTAAATAACCAAAAGGCGGATGTGTTGCGTCTTTAAAAATCTCCATGAAGAAACGAGAAAGACCGGGGTATATCTGTCTACCTAAAATGCTAATCTGCTGATTGTCACTGGGGTTTTAAACAGGATGAGAGAGTTTGTGTTCAAGTTAATAGTTCTACTAGATTTGCCTTTAACAAACATGTTTTGGACAAGGTAAATTGCACTCAGGTTACGGTGGTGTGAATATTGTGTGAAAACTCTGCCCATCTCCAAACTCTCTGATGCACTTTTCATTAAATCGTCAATAATTAAAAGGTTGTTTTTCTGAATCGGTAGCAGATTGTTATCACACAGTGATGTTGGTAGACCTTCTATAAAAGTAATCTCCCTCACCTTCAGCATTTCGTCTTACAGCGGATGCCAACATGAATAAACCCAGAAAATATTCTGAATTTTTCTGGAGAAAACAACGTCAGCATTATCCAACAACATCTTCACAAAATGTTTTACCTGAGTTACTGGGGCCGCTAATGACACAACTGAATGGGTGTTGAAGTCGCGGGACAAAACCGCTATCCATCCTAGAATGTGATTTAGTACCCGTAAGGCCTTGTGCTTTAATCAGGGAGCAGTTCACGCTTGTTGTACACAACTCTGAAACGCTTAGACACTACTCGGTTTTTCAATGTGAGTGTTCTTTTATCTCTCACAATTGTGTCTGCATTAGTAAGGACGTGATCATCATCACCACCCTCGCCTTGTACAAAGTTATCAACCAGTCGTGTTAGCGTCTCCAAGTTAACAATGGTTGTGTTGTAGCTGTTGAGTGTAATGCCTTTTGCTTTGAGACAGGTCAGACCTTTAACGGTTTTGTAACCATATGTCTTTGGCCCACCACTAACAAATTGAGCGATGCTGTCACCATCTGGCAACTCATCGGTCAAGTCACCCAAGAATGGCCCCAGTGGGGGTACCCAATCCTCGTGGCGTGTGACAAAGATCACTGAATCAGTGTCTGTGTAGAGTACACGTCTATCCAACTTCTCCAAGAGTGAATACAACTCAAATCTAGTATAAGCAGTTGTGAACGCGGCAATAAAAATGTTGCCGTTACATGGTTTGATTGGTGTCTGTTTTGTGTAACGCCACTGTACCATCGCAAATATGTCTGAGATGAAGGAGAAATAGCCAACTATTTCACTGGAGAAAAGGTAGTGGCTAAACTCCTCCGGATCTGTAATTAGCATCGTGTTCATAAGGTTAGACCGCTCACCCATCTTACCCCAAAGACTATTCATGGCCAATTTAGCTAAAGATCGCCTAGCACTGTTTACAACAATGTTTTCCTTGTCAAGCCGCACACCCTCCTTTTCATTATATTCACGGATGTACTGGTCTTTAGCATCATCGTCAACCACACATGGTGGGAAGCCGCTAGCTTCCTGCTTGTGCTTCAGGAATGTTCTCATGTAATCTGCAAAAAGATTATCTGATGTCCTGGTGAAATCCCAGACTTCAAATATTTTCACAATGCGATAACCTTTCTCAACAGCCTTAACCAGCTCAATAGAAACCCAGGTACCAGTTAAAGATCTTTCTGAATCAGTATGTGAACAATCAGTTACCTGGTTTTCAGACTCTGCAAATAATCTACACAAGGGAAAGAACAGCTTACCGCCGACCCTGTGCGGTAAAACGGGGTAATAAAGGCCTTTCGGTGGACACACCGTAGCCTTAACAATACCAAAGTAGGTGTCTAGCGGTTTGAAATCTCGAAAGATTATGTCTGGATGCCCAATCGGATAAGTCTTTGTCTTGTTGCAGAATGGGTAAAGACTACAGACATCGTTATACTGAATAGTCTCCCTTTCTCGAGCCGTAAACTTCAAATGAATTGCGTTGGTTCGAACGCCAAAAAGCATCCCGAGGGTCAAGGTGCTCTGGAGCATCAAAGTCTTCAAGAAAGCTTTGACATCTGCGGATGTGTTTTTAAGCTGATTCCACTCACACTCCCATATGTATTGAACATGTACGTTGTGTTGTTCTTTTAAAGCCTCAAGCTTTGTCACCCGTACTGAATCTTTGTCACCGGATTGATGCTTGCTGAACAATGACACTTTGGGTGACCGTGCCAGAAACAGCCTAGAAATTCATAGACTGTGCACACCCCATCGCGTTCAGCATATCCATCAACATAGTAGGCACCGATTTTCACTTCAAGCCTGTTCAGGGCGTGCTGTATTGATATGTTCTCATCAGAGGCCACATATTCAAGCCACTGGATTGAGCTGTTTGAGAATGTCTTCTGACAACGATTGTTCCTTGGTGAGGAATCTGTTGCAAAAGACTTTCATGCAAGCCGAAGCAATCGTAATTGACAGGAATGGGTCAACACCACCACACTCCAAGAACTCGAGTCTGTAGCGCATACAACCCTCTCTTAAGATGACCACATCATTCACGCAGTAAGCCTTTATTTCATCCTGAATGACAAAGGGGTCTGCGGAAACAGTTGCGTACCATTGCAAAAACTCTTCTTTTTCTTTAGCCATCATGGTATTCACACCGTAGTAATGCGGTTCCGGATGGGGGCCAACATAGTCCTTGATGTTAAACTTGTAAGGAAAGTAGCCTTTTTTCAAATCCTTAAAACCCATAGCACGTGGCAAGGCCGCAAGCTTCATCGGTAGGAAGCAATGACTATCAATGTATCTCTGATTGAATGTGCTGTGTGTAAAAATCATGAGCTTGCTACCATTAGCAATAAGTGTCGTGCCAATACCATTGTTAGCAAGGTACTTCATCAAGATGTAACCATTGAAACCTTTAGAGTTGTGTGCTATGTAGTCATTATATTTCGGTTGCCTAAACTTTTGGAAAAAAGCAGCAACACAACCATCTCCGGCTGAACACCACGTTTCGTTATCAAAGCTTATTGCGCACACAAAATTTGCAGTGTGTACACTTCACCGGTTTGGTAATTGTCTCAAAATCATAAAATATGTAGCGCACACTGGGGTCCTCAGGCTTAGACGGTTTTATGAAACACTGATGGTTCGTTTCAACTGCCAGATCCACGTTACAACTAGGACACGTTAGCCGTGCACTTGTGTGCTTTATAGTTGGTAATACTAACGTTGTAGTGACGGCCGCAATCGACACAGTATTTCTTCTGGTCACACCTGCTAACCCAACGACCCGCACTTTTGTGTTGCTTCAGGCGTTTCTGCTGTCTATAACAAAAGTCAGAATAACATATCTGCTTACAATCTGGGCACTGCTTTGTGTTCCTTGATGGGTATTACAATCTTCATGTAGACAGACACTACAGCTATGTTTACAGCCATGATCACCACGGGTGTTAAAACCTGTATAACACCGCTCACAAACATATGACACACCCAGAAAACCCTTCAGATTCACGATGCCATAGAAATGGTTATCGTGTAAGTACATGAAGACGGTTCTAGGGTGGGTGGCCTTGCTGTTTTGAAACTTGGTAAAGTGACCATCCCGTGTTCGATGAAAGACAACAATTTTACACCCAGTCATTTCTTCAAACCGAACAATATCTGTGAATGCCACACATTCATCTAACGCTAAACCAGCTCCCGTATGTAACTCATAACCACTAGCCTCAGCCTCAACATATGTGTTCTGCGGGTTCAACAGACCCATCAAACAAAGGGAAAAACATGTAGAATCATTATTCACAGCCACATATAAATGCCTTCTTTTTTTATTGATAATCTGCTCTATCAACAGTGTTTGAGCTTTACGTCGTGGGGCACCACCCTCACGGTTGTTGACAATTTGCATCACCAGCTCTAGTGATTCATCAATCATAATCTCAGCATTACTCTGCATAACACTATCAAGTAAATTACCAAACGTGCATTCATTATATTCATCCGCTCTCATGGTCACCTGTATGGGGGATATCAGAGATTCACCAATCAACTCAATCTACAAACGATCACCAGGCCCGTGTACAAAGTCTGAATCTCTAACAATCAAAGTATCCAAGTCTGCCATAATGATTGCATAGAATGTGCCAAAATCCTCAACTTTACCAGTATTTTGTAAATTTAACAACTGTCGGAATTCAACGTTGTCAAACGCATTACGTTGTATAACTGTAACATCGCCGTCATTGCAATGAGTTTGCATCAGAGAGCTCGGAGGAGAGTCAACTAGATCATGTGAAAAACGGGGGATACTAAGCTCGGTTAACAATCCTTGCATCTGAGGATTATTGTGTACATCGCTGTGTAACAAAATCTCGGCAGGCTCATTTGAATTTTGGGGTGTGGTCTGTTGATTATGTGTAGATGTTGTTGGTTGTTCCGTGTCTGGTCTGTTGTTAGCATTATCTTTCGCCATTTCTCTAGCTTAACGTCAATAACGATCCACTTACAGGTTAAAATATTCTATCTCAAACATACATTTACATACATCACAGTTTTGATGAGTTGACGGTAAAATATGTATTACCTTCAGCTTTCAAGCATGAAAGAAAACAATGAAACAAAAATCCCCTGACGCTGTGCAGCCAGAAGTTGGAGTGTCCGTAACTGAAGCCATTATGGTGATGTACTCTGTATCATCTCCGGGGGTTCCTCAATCTGTTGTTTGGTAAATAGAGTGCAAAGGTTCAGCTCTATGCATATTGTCGTAATTGTTAATAACATTTTAGTACAAGACTAAAAATGTCTGAAAAAATTAGACTTACTTTTTGTGTATCTGCTCAGGTTGTGTAAGATCACAACCGCCCAGTCCAACTGACACTGATGTTGGTCACTTGGTCTTAAATAAATACAAAGAGGGTTAACAAGCGTATACGGGTAATTAAAGCCGATTAGCAATAATGTAAAAAGTCTACTTACCAAGATTTGAAGGCCCAAAACTGTGTTTACCAAACACGGCTGGGTTTAGTTCCGCTCAACCTAAACCAGAGATTCAAACAGACCATATGAAAGACAGATAAAACCGCATCGATTGATTTCAATCGTAAAATTGATTTACTCTTTCTTAAAAAGTTCCAATGTGTCGTTTGTTAGCGTTTGCAATTGCAACACAATTCAAATCAATTACTTCAAATAAAATAACTTGTACTTACAACGTAAACGGCATACTCTGCACTTGAAACAACAGCTGACTTCTGTGGATGCAGCGGGGTTTAATGATGTCTTTACATCGCAGCCGAGGCGCCTCCAGCAGGTCACGCCTCTTAACTTTGTCATTGGTTACATGTCATCGTTCTTCATGTTAGAACAATACCGGACACAATGATTAAAATTGTGTATAACGCTTAACTAGCTCGGTCAGATATTTGTTGACGTTTGACAAGCAAATATATTGATACTTCATGTCCGGTAGAAACGCCGTTGTCGTTAGTTATCGCGGCTCAGCCGTGACATCACGTCATTTAATTTGATCTATTAAAGACAAACTTATCCGCTTACATATAAATGCTGGCTATTGTCACCATAACGCCATTAATCTCTTCAACATTTAACAAACACAAGACCATAATACAACAATCCAAAATCGGTTTTCACGAGTTGGTCATTACGAGAATGCAGCACATCTTACACGGAAGTCACAGCTTCCGCCCACACTAACACAGACCGGTATTCTCAAACTCGCAAATACTACAGTTTTTTAACCAACGTTGCCTGTTAAACATTTCTACCAATGTGAAGAAAACAATCTTGCGTTGATCCCCGTTGTACAATTTCATAAGATGCCTTTACAAATGTTTTGATTACCTGAAATAACATATCTTTACCGGTCAGCGATTCACCATTGTTCATGCAAATTTATACTCTACCTTCCGGTTTTGCCATATAATGCTGACTTAAAAAAACAATTTTTATTACAAAAATCACCATTGCTCATACACACACATGTACCAGAATCATTGTTTTTATTTTTAACTATATTTTAAACCTAAACCATGACTGAATCAACCTAGTCATAATGTGTGGTCGGCCTATGCATTGCTTTTTCCTTCAAAATAATAGCATTGCTTATACAATGTTTACTGTAGTGCTGTGTTGGACTATAAACCTTGTGTGAAACACGGGATGATTTCCAACCTGCATATACTACAATTTGTACTAGTGGTTACAAGGGCAGATCTGATCATAAGGCCCATCTCTTGTTAAAATCAAGAAATGGGCTGAAACTCTCCAAATCGTAAGTCCCGAACCCTTCTTTATATCTTAAGTTTCCCACACATAATTCCATGCTACATCCCCATTGTAAACATGGAAGTTTATACCGGTTGTATGACATCTGTTGCACCAATTGTTGGAACATAAAATACCGGGGGGTTATAGCATTGCTGGACCCTGGAACCCTTTTGTTGAACACCAAACATCTTGCCGCTGACACAACACTTCTTTATTGCCTGGGAATTTAACATTCCGGAACCCTAAGACCTCCATTGTTAAACATCAAACATATCGCACCTGTTATAACACTCATCCGGGGTGCTTATCAGTCGTTGTAAAGCATCAAACATGGACACATCAATGCAATCAAATCACAAAGTCACCGGACATGCATACGTCATTCCAGAAGTCCCGCCCTAACACATGTCATACAGGAAGTCCATACGTCACACAGGAAGTCCCACCCAGCAAACCGGATGTCCCGCCCACCTGTCAAATCAATCTGGAAGCCCCGCCCACCAGGGTCATAAATCACCAGTCTGACACAATATACCCTACATTTACTACTTGCGAGCCCATTCTTCCATTGATGTTATTCAGTGAAGGGTGATCTGTGCCTGCGTACAGATTAACGCCTGACCTGGTAGTGTGATTTTGGCAGATTAAGTAGGAATACGGTGTAAAAGATACAGGTAAATAGTCTCTAAAGGTTTTCAGTTTGTGTGTTTAGAAGTTTGTCTATTTGTATAGACTCAGAGACGTCGCTAGGCCTATTTAATATTAATTAGCTCTCCCTAAATAAGTCAATGTATCAGTCAATATATTTTCTCTGTGATTTCTTTTTTCGTCAACCGTGTCATAATACCTTTAACTCCTTACAAATTGTATAGAAATTGTATAGAATCGTGTTCATTTAGCATCATGTTTGGTTGAGTTTGATGCTTTGAACATAACTTGCTCATCTGAAGCAGGCTCTCTTCTGTAAATAGTAGCTAACGTCTCCCTACTATCCAAGTTCAAAATGTTAATGCACTGGAAAGCAATGGTATATTTTGCTAATCAATATACCTGTTCAGCTAGCCCACCACCATTTTTTATAGACATGTATGGAGGTTAAAGCCTTTTTGTTTCGAGATTTTAAAGATGTCATTGCATGGAAATTGTTTTAGACAATTTGCAATTAGTGATATTTGACTTGCGAGACAGACCAGACGTCATGTAATATCAAAGTGATCAGTTTTTTTTATTTACCGGCAAGAAAGCTAGCCACAACTTTCTAGTAGACACTTCAGAGAAGACTACGATCTGTCACTGGTAATACAAATAAAATGCAATTATAATGTAATTCAACCAAATAGTAAGGTGGCCAATAATTGGGAAAGGTGGCCGATAATAGGGGGTCATATTTTTTAGCTACGTCACTAACCAACTACCTGAAAATATTATTTTCAGGTATTTTAATATTTAATGATCATTAATGATATGCTAGCTAAAAAATGTATGTCAACAATAATCATCATAAACATTGATGCTTGTAAGCTTGTTTTTCCAAATTGTTTTTCAATTAACTTAACAATGAGAATGAAGTGTAATGTTCATGACATAGTTGATCAATGTTGATCACATGCAGCAGGACAAATTCTGTTTTTTCCCCTAAACTTTGTAGTATTGCAATCTTATTCATTAAATTTCTTTTTTGTTAGGAGAGAAACAAAATATTAAACATATAATCTGTCTGAATAAGCCTATATGAAATTTTGCTTATTGTTTTATAAAACCATGAAGATATCCAGCTTCTTATGTAATTCATCAAAGGTATCACAGTAATTAATTATTAGTGAAGTTAATATTATAGTATATTATATAATATTATATATTAATATTGGTGCCAAGCCCCGGATTTTAGGAGTTAGGGCGGGGTTTGCGGGTTGACGCGTTACATGCTGCAAAAACGCTGCATGTGTTATTCGAATGTGTAGGCTTCTCGTAATGGTTTTCGTCCGATCTAACAACAAGGTCCCTGATAAAATAACGAAAATAAAGCAATAGTACAGGGAAGCAAAGTCACAACGGAAAGAGTTGGAACAAATGAAGGTGGTACGATGCCATTGACTCAATAGAAAAACGGAGCGCTGAGAGCAAGACGTAGACTGCAGAACCAATAACAACACAAAATTACCTCAGAATTCTCCCAAATCCTTGTATTAAGGGTAGATAGTTTTGACTAAAAACTTAAACTAAATAATGAATACACTGGCTTACAGTTGCAGTGTCACAAGTGTGGGTGGATAAGGAGCTGGTCGCTGGAGTTTGAGGAAGAAATTCGTTTTATTACTCAAGTTCAAACACCGTATTATAAACAAACTGAGCATGGCGTTATTGTTTATTTTATTTTACTACCAGAAAAATATCGCCTTTTATTTTTCATAACCGAAAAACCAAATTGCTTTGATAGTTTACTCCTCCCTCCCCACCTGAGCCCCTCCTTAAGTCCTTGGTACCAAAAGTATAGTCGAAACAGGAAAGTCTAGAGCCAATATTAGCATAAATCACCGGTGTAGCTCTGGTACTGGGGTAAAGCACCAGTGGAAATGCGGCATCAGGGGGCATAAAAGGGATATAGCATCAACCGCATCTTCTAAGGCAGCAGGGGGACAGTATTAGGGGTCGACCGATTCAGTCTGACGGATAATTGGATCCGATATTCATACTTTCTACAATAATCGGAATCGTCCATTTGTCTGATATAACTGCTGATAAAATACTTATTTTTAAATGCGCTTCTCTGGCAGTCGCATCTCTCAAAGATTTCTGCTTGTATTGCTCAATGTCCTGCCCGCAGAATTATCAGATTTGTTATACAGCACAAGTAAATAGCCAATCAACACTATGTCATATTTGTGAGAGAGATGTGGGAAAGAAGAACGCAGAGAGATGCATGGCTGAGATGAAAGGTAAGAATGCTGACGTTGCTATCACAATTATCTAAACTGACATTGCAACAAACATTACCCTCATTATGATCTCTTTCTATGATGACAATACCAGTCTAATTTTTTTGTGATCTAACGTTGCTCCACCGAAAATGCCTGAACTAATGTTTTGGTGTAGCCTACTAGCAGAAAAGCAGACTTTGGAAAGCAATTTTTCCAGACTCCCGTTTAATAGGGCGAACATGATAAATCAGCCACATCTGATACGCAAAAGTCCCTACCACTGCATGAAAAGGCCTGTTTCGGAGTGTCCATACAAGTAAAGATCTTTGTAATGGTGACAGGTAAAAGGCCAGTACAGAGAAGTCAGATATAAAACGATTTTAACCAGTCATAAGAAGTCAGCTCTTGACATTTCTGGAAACTCATCAAACTTTGCACATGCAAATTAGTTCTTAAGACTTGTCTTTTGTCCTCATTCTAATTTCAGCAGTTTACACTCAGCAGGCAACCTAAAGTTAAAAAGCAGTATACTTAGTGTTGTACTTTTGGGCAAAAAGTAGTATAGAAATAGTTCATTGAGTAAAATAACCCAGTTATTTTAAAATGTTGTATACTTGTATATAATTTAAATCAAATAATTGTATCCATTTTAACACACTGAAATATATTTAGTACATTATATGGTTTTAAAATTTAAAGTGCAACAAAAGTTGTTCCAAAATAATATTTTTATTGTTTAGAAGTGTGTGGCTGTTTACCATGACAACAAAGGAAAATAAAATAAAGAAGTCATTGAATAAAAACCTTTATAAATAGGCTGGTTGAGGATTCAGATTCACAAGAAGTTTGATGTTATATTGCCAAGTTCAAGAAACAATGTCAGCTGAACAATGGCAAGATCCTTGTTTGGATATAATAATGTAAACAAAATAACTCCCGCACAAAATAACTCCCGCAATAATTCTTATTAACATGCAATAAGAAATTAATAACATTTCGGTACCAAGATTTCAACAGTTTACACTCAGCAGGCAACCTAAAGTTGGTACCGAAACATTGTAATTAAATTCTTATTGCTAGTTACGCAGACTGGGTGCGGAGTTCTTTTGTTTACTTGAATCGACCATTGGTCTTTTCCAACGCACCGGTCGATCTACAGGTGTGCAAAAGTTTGGTTTCTCAATGGATAATGTGAAAACCCTATCCAGATCCTCTCTATCTTCATTTGACGTGACAAACAGTTTTTTTTACGGGGAAGGCAAATAATATCAGAAGTAATTGCAAATGAAACACTGGTCAGTATTCTCACTCTTTGGAAAGTGTCTTTTCCGGACCCCGTTTAATAGGGCAAACATGATAAATCGGCCACATCTGATACCCAAAAGTCCCTGCCTAATGCTCTTTGTTGCAGTAAAAGATAGCTAACGCTAATGTTTGAGTTTGTTTATGCAGTGATATTTGTGTAACGTCAGTGCGAATGCAATTAGATAGCTAACGTTCTTAGTAGGGTAACAAGTAATATATAACATGATGCTCGCCCGTATTTGTTTTTAGGTTTTTACGTGATGGTAGCTAGGTTTAGCAAATTTAACGTCATCTTTGCTAACGTTAAAGATTTCACCTCCATTGTGAGGAATTTTTGTTGCCTATCATTTGCACTTTCCTGGCTACCTAGCAAATTAAATGAACATGAGTGTTACACCAGTAGCTAACACTGAGTATTGAATTAATTAGCTAACGTTATTTGGTTGTGATAGCTAGTGTAATTTTAACAAGATTATTTGTTTACCATTAATTCGGTCAGCTGACTAGCAAAAAACTTGACATATCGTTAATTCTTGCATGTCACTTCTACCAAGGCTGGTCATACTCTAAGCATTACGCAATAGCCGAAATACTCCGCCAGTAATAATATTGTTTGGTTCCCTGTTATGATAATGCATTCCGTTCATAGAATTAGAACCAACACATGGATTTCCAATGCTTTTGTGCTGTAATAAGTGAAGCTTTTTTGTGCTCTAATAATTTAAGCATATTTTAGTTCTTTGACCCTCTTAACTTTCTTTTTTGTAACTCCATTTCATTGCAGATGGCTATACCACAGAAAAGTTAAATTTACAGAAATGTTTTACTTTATTCATTTATTTTTACAGGAAAAACTTAACAAAGATTGTAAACAGTAAAATGTACCTGATTTGGGAAGCTATTTAGTTAATTATTTTTATCTATATGAAATTCCAGTTCACAAGAAATGCTGCTATGAGCTCCCTGCACTATATTCTTCAAAATATAATGTTTCTGTTTTGTTTTCTAGTACTTAAAATTGTGACAGTATAAACAACATTTTTACTGGAAATATAAATCTGATCGGTCTCCTTGATCACTAATAATCAGTATCGGAATCGGCCCTGAAAAAAACATATTGGTCAACCCCTAGACAGGATATCCCTGCTACATAAAAACGTGCACTGTGGGCAACAGACACATCTGTAATTAACTGCCCAAGAAGCTGAGGTACAGAGACATATAGTGCTTGGGATGCTATGATCTTCGAATTGGCATACATGACTACTTCTCCACCTTTCTTTATCCTATCCTAATCCGTATAGCCTTTTATACTACTGCCATCTAATTTTCTCAAAACTCGTTGGATAAGAAAGCCAGTGGTCCCTCCCCTCCAATGGGTTTTGAGAAGGATCCAAGGAAAAAAAGAAAAGACATGCAATTACCTAAGACAAGAGATTACCTAACTGCCAGGGCCTCCTCTTGCCCTCTGTCTTTTACTCTGACCTTCTTGACCGCTGTGTCCTAGCTTTGGGACCTGACTGCAGGGAAGATGATCACAGAATTCACAGCACACACTGGAGCTGTTAACATAATGCAGTTCCATCCCAACGAGTATCTTCTAGCATCGGGCAGCTCTGACAGGTATGATATTTTACACACAAGTACTATGTGCTGCAGTTTTCCTGGTCATTAGGTACATGAATAAGTGAGCTAAGTTGCTGTTCTAAACTTGTGTGGGTTTTCACTAGATGAAGACTAGAAGACTTCTTAAATTTAGAAATTATTGAACTGAAATGGTATGCCTTTAGGATGGCTGTGTTTTCCACAGGCCTCATCACCACTGAATATGTCTGTGTACACCTGTTCCCTACAGGACCATAAAACTGTGGGATCTGGAGAAGTTCAAGATGATTGGCTCTTCAGAAGGAGAAACGGGGCCTGTCAGGTTAGGGCTGCCTTCCCTGTTATCAAGTGTGGTTAGTGACAGTGGCTGGCCACCACTATATAATAAGTTTAGATGCAACTGACACTCTTTACATTAACTATCGCACTGCGCCTTTGTTTTTCTCTTTCCATTTCTTTCTTTTCACTTTTTTTTCTCATTTTTTAAAGATGTTTTTAGCTGCTTAGCGATAGATCTTCTACAAATAGTTAACAGCTCCTTCTTATCTGACGATTTTCCAAAGGCCCTGAAAACGGCCGTAATTAAACCTCTGTTGAAAAAGCGTAGCCTTGACCCTTGTGTAGTTAGCAACTACAGATTTAGCCTTCATAGATAAAATCATGGAAAAAATGTTTTTGAACAAATTAGCAATTTCTTAAACTCATATGTTTGCTTCTGGTAACATGTCAGTTCATGTGTTATTGGACCTTAGTGCGGTGTTCGACACAGTTGACCACAGAGTACTGCTAGACAGACTGGAAAACTGTGTTGGTCTTAGTGACAAGGTCCTAAATTGTTTCAAGTCTTATTTACAAAACAGGGAATACTTTGTCTCCATAGGCAACTATGTATCAGAGAAAACACACATGACATGGAGTTCCACAAGGCTCTATCCTGAGTCCTCTTTTATTCAACATTTATAAGCTACTGTTAGCCCAAATCATGCGAAGTTACAAAATTACTTATCATGATTATGCTTACAACACCCGAACCTTCTGCAACTAAATAAAGATAAAACTGAAGTAATTGTCTTTGGTGCGTAAGACATGAGACGAGTACTCAGTAATTACTTTGACAGATTGTTTCATTGACTCCATTGTCACTAAAAGCCGAAATAAAAATCTTGGGGTAGTTAAGAATTCTAATCTGAATTTCATTAGCCACATACAATAAATAATGATATCTGCCTGTTACCACCTTAAAAAACATAGCTACAATTACAACATTCATGTGCACACAAGATCTAGAAAAACATATCCATGCATTCACCTCGAGCTGTTTGGACTACTATAATGGTCTATTTTCAGGTCTCTCTAAAAAAGCCCTAAGAAATTTGCAACTCATTCAGAACACTGCTGCTCGAGTTCTACCAAACACTAAGAAAGCTGAACAAGTTACACCAATTCTTACAGATTGGTCATCTACAACCCTGTTTCTAAAAAAGTTAGGACACTGTGTAAAAATAAAATATAAACAGAATGCAAAAATGTGCAAATCATTTAAACCCTATATCCAATAGAAATAGTACAAAGACAACATATCAAATGTTGGAACTGAAAAAATGTTATTGTTCCTTGAAATATATATGCCCACTTAAAATTTGATACCAGCAACATGTTTCAAAAAAGCTGGGACAGGGGCAAAAAAAGACTGGAAATTTTGTGTAATACAAAAAATGAACCTGGTAGATCTCACAACTAATTTGGTTAATTGGCAATAGGTCAATAACATGATCGGGTGTAAAAAGAGCATCCCAGCGAGGATGAGTCAGAAGTAACGATGGGGAGGGGTTCACTATTCTGTGAAAGAGTGATCTCTGCAAAGGACAAGGTCGAAAACCAATATTGTATGGCCATGAACTTCAGGCCCTCAGGTGGCACTGCATTAAAAACAGACACAATTCTGTGGTGGAAATCACTGCATGGGCTCAAGAACACTTCCGAAAACCATTGTCTGTGAACACAGTATGTTGCTGCATCAACAAATGCAAGTTATAACTCTACCAATAACTCTACCATGCAAAGAAGGAACCAGATATAAACAAGATATAAACAGATATGAACAAGATCCAACTAGCATATGTGGAAAACCTCAATAGCGCCACCGTGTGGTTAATTAAAAAAAATGTTGCAGTCATTTTTGTTCTATCACTTTTGTCAACATAGGGGCAATGTAGAATTATAATATCATTATCCTTGTAGTAGTTGTGCATAAATGTGCAAAACCAAGCCCCTGCACATGTTTATTGGTCAATAGCGGCCATGTTTTTTAATCTACTGGCCTGGCTTACATAGCATTTGATGGCCTTTGTCCATGGATGCCAAATATAAATTTACGTGAGGATTGGTCATTTGGTGCCATAGGAGTAGCGTTTTAAGTGTTTTTCACAAAATCCAAAATGGCGGAAAATCCATCATGGCGGACTTTATGGCTCCCATTGGCAAAAATGTTCCTAGTGAGGAGATAGACCTATGTACCAATTTTCAAGACTCTAGCTCACATGGGGTGGGCATGGTGAGCTTACACAAAGTGCAACTTTGGAGGCCTCACGGTGACAGCGCCACCGTGAGGCCGATTTGCATGGCATTGCATCAGAAGTTGTGGGCCATGGGTCTGTACTACCGTGTAAATGTGGGCCCTTGTACGCCATTTTATCTCAGGGGATCTGCAAAAAACACCTTAAAATGGCAGACAAATAATAATAATAATAATAATAAAAACGCTAACAAAAACAATAGGGTTTCACCAGTGAACTGCTGAAACCCTAATAATAATAATAATGATCCGGGACAAACAATAGGGTTTCACCAGTGAACTGCTGAAACCCTAATTAAAGCTGCAAGCAGCATTTAGCGGGTTTCAGCATTAAGCTATTAGTAGCAAGATTGCAGTTTTTCCAATAGGACACAAATCCAAATCAGCTGTAAACAATATTACATGTATGTTTTTTTCTTTTTACTAATATCCCCATGTGGCCAAATGGAAACATCTTTCATATAAACTAAACTCACAACCTTGAACATGTGTACCAAATGTAATCACACTTAACATCGGTCATTTGATGCTATAGAAGTAGCGTTTGAAGCGTTTTTCATAAATTCAGAATTGCCGAAAAGACATTACGCCCGACTTAATGGGTCCCAATTGCAAATATGTTCCTTATGAGGAGATGGACTTATTCATTTCTTTTCAAGGCTCTAAATGAAAAGAGGTGAGCGTGGTGAACTAGCATGTGGAAAACCTCAGTCGCGCCACCGTGTGGTTGATTAAAAAATGTTGCAGTCATTTTTGTCCTATCATCTTTGTCAACATATGGGCAAAGTAGAATTATAATATCATTATCCTTGTAGGAGTTGTGTGCATAAATGTGCAAAACCACGCCGCTGCACATGTTTATTGGTCAATAGCGGCCATGTTTTTTAACCTACTGGTCTGGCTTATATAGCGTTTGATGGCCTTTGTCCACTGATGCCAAATATAAATTTACATGAGGATTGGTCATTTGGTGCCATAGGAGTAGCGTTTTAAGTGACAAAATCCAAAATGGCGGAATATCCAAAATGGCGGAAAATCCATCATGGCCGGCTTTATGGGTCCCATTGGCAAAAATGTTCGTAGTGAGGAGATAGACCTATGTACAAATTTTCAAGACTCTAGCTCACATGGGGTGGGCATGGTGAGCTTGCAAAAAGTGTGCCTTTGGAGGCTTGTGACAGCACCACCATGAGGCCACCATGCATACTACTGCACCAGAAGTTACGGCCCTGGGCCCTTTACTACCATAAAAATTTGGGCACCTTTAAGCCATTTTATCTCACGGAAATTTGCAAAAAACACCCTCCAGAGGAGTGCCAGAGGAGTTAATTTTTTAGTGTTTTTCACAAATTCAGAATGGCCGCCAAACCAATAAAGCGAAATCAATGAGTCCCAATGGCAAATATGTTCCTTGTGAGGAGGTGGACTTATCTACCTCTTTTCATGGCTGTATCTCACACGGAGTGAGTATGGTGACCTTGCTAATGTGAAAAACCTCAATAGCGCCACCGTGTGGTTGATAAAAAAAATCCTTGCTGTAATTTTTCCGTATGGTACTTGTCAACATCCTTACCAAGTAGAATTATTATACCATTATCCTTGTAGGCGATGTGTCTATATATGTGCAAAACCATGCCCCCTCACATGTTCATTGGTCAATAGCATCCATGTTTTTTGACATACTGGCCCGACTAATATAACTTTTGAGGACCTTGGTTCCTAGATACCAAATATCAAAGTACGTGCAGATTGGACATTTGTTGGCAGAGGAGTTAATTTTTGTGTTTTTCACAAAATCCAAAATGGCAGAAAATCCATCGTGGTGGACTTTATGGGTCCCAGAGGCAAAAATGTTGATCATGAGGAGCTACACCTATGTACCAATTTTCAAGACTCTAGGTTACAATGGGTGGGCGTGGTGTGCTTACAAAAAGTGCAACTTTGGAGGCTTGTTACAGCGCCACCATGAGGCTGACATGCATGCCACTGCACCAGACGTGGCGGCACTTGGCCCTTTACTGCCATAAAAATTTGGTCACCTTTAAGCCATTTTATCTCACGGGAATTTGCAAAAAACACCCTCTTTTGCGGGAAGTATAATAATAATAATTAAAGGTGCAAGCAGCGTTTAGCGATTTTCAGCATCGAAGCTACTACTAGCTAGATTGCAATTTTTTTGCAACTTATATCCATAGTTGCAAGCAATACGACATCTGTTTTTTCCTTTCCTATAGTGCCCCCATGTGGCCAACTTGAAACATCATCTACACAAAGTAAAAACACAACCCTGATCATATGCACCAAATGTAATCTCACTGAGTGACAAAGAACAACAGATATTGTGTTATGGCTATTATGCCGCCACTGTTTGGCCAAACTGAATTTACTTGCATGTTACATTACAATAGTTTTCAGGACATTTACCTCAAATGGTGTTATAATACAATATTCTGCATCAGATAAATATGGATACTTCAAATGTCTGACACTATCAGAGCAGTATAACACCTTAAGCACCAATCAATGTACCTAGGTAGTTGCTTGAAATTTTCAGAATGCAATAAATGTAGCTTACTTTTATGATAAATATAATTGAATGGATGTTTATCAGTCTTCCCAAGCGCAGAGCATATTCATGAATTCACCTTGTGCTTGTTGTACGATAATGATGGGGTCAGAAGAGAATCATTATAATTTTCAAAGTTATGTTTACTTAAGTATGTGTATTAACATCAGTGATTGAGCAAACTATTTCTTTTAGAATTGTTTAATTTCAATGATCAAAAGTTTAGCCCTCAGTTAGAAGTGGAGCTGTAGAAACCAATGAAAACAGAGAAATTACTTAACTACTGAGGATTATCTTCTGAGGCTTAAACACATAACACCCTCTCTACCAAAGGCACATTTTTAATAGCCAAATCATTGGTTATATGTCACCAGAATGATTTAAGGTGAACTATTGCTAGTTTAGACGGAGACTCTTCTAGCATTTTATTTTTGATGAAATAATCATGGCAACGTTGCAATCCATAAACATTTGCTTATATTAGCAAGTCATTGTACAAATGAAAACAGAATTAGCTTAGCTACTTGAGCATAGATTAGCTACTAAGGCTTGAAAGCATGACACCATCTATAAATGGTTGAATCATTATTAGCTAAACCATGTGTTATATTGTTCATGTCACCAGAATGATTTTAGAAGGACTAACGTTAGATTAAACTGAGGTTAGTTAAATATATTTCCATTAGCTAACGTTACTACCTAGCTAACATTGATAGCATTTATCGCTAAGGTTAGCCATTTTTTGACTCTTCTAGGTAGTTTTTTTTTAAATGAAATAAACATGGCAACCTTGCATTCCAAGAAATATTTGCCTATAGTAGCAAGTCATTGTACAAATGAAAACAGTGGATTAATTAGCTACTGAGGCTGGATTTCATAACACCATACAGTGGATATAAAAAGTCTACACACCCCTGTGAAAATGCCAGGTTTTTGTGATGTAAAAGAATGAGACAAAGATAAATCATGTCAGAACTTTTTCCACTTTTAATGCGACTAATAATGTGAACAATTTAATTGAAAAACAAACTGAAATCTTCGAGGGGGAAAAATGAAAAATAAAAACCTTACAATAAACTGGTTGCATAAGTGTGCACACCCTCTTATAACTGGGGATGTGGCTGTGTTCAGATTTAACAAATCACATTCAAACTCATGTAAAATAGAAGTCATTACACACCTGCCATCATTTAAAGTGACTCTGATTAATCACAAATAAAGTTCAGCTGTTCTAGTAGGATTTACCTGACATTTTCTTAGTTGCATCTCAGAGCAAAAGCCATGGTCCGCAGAGAGCTTCCAAAGCATCAGAGGGATCTCATTGTTGAAAGATATCAGTCAGCAGAAGGGTGTACCAAAGAATTTCCAAAGCATTAGATATACCATGGAACACAGTGAAGACAGTCATCATCAAGTGGAGAAAATATGGCACAACAGAGACATTACCACGAACTGGACGTCCCTCCAAAATTGATGAAAAGATGAGAAGAAAACTGGTCAGGGAGGCTTCCAAGAGGCCTACAGCAACATTAAAGGAATTGCAGGAATTTCTGGCAAGTACTGCCTGTGTGCTACATGTGACAACAATTTTCCGTATTCTTCATATGAATGGGCTATGGGGTAGGGTGGCAAGACGGAAGCCTTTTCTTACAACGGAAAACATCCAAGCCCGGCTGAAGTTTGCAAAAACAAACATCAAGTCTCCCAAAAGCACGTGGGAAAATGTGTTATGGTCTTATGAAACCAAGGTTTAACTTTTTGGCCATAATTCCAAAAGGTATGTTTGGCGCAAAAACAACACTGCACATCACCCAAAGAACACCATACCCTCAGTGAAGCATGGTGGTGGCAGCATCATGTTTTGGGGCTGTTTTTCTTCAGCTGGAACCGGGGCCTTAGTCAGGGTGGAGGGAATTATGAACAGTTCCAAATACCAGGCAGTTTTGGCACAAAACCTTCAGGCGTCCATTAGAAAGCTGAAGAAGTTTACCTTTCAGCACGACAAAGACCCAAAGCACACATCCAAATCCACAAAAGCATGGTTTCACCAGAAGAAGATTAACGTTCTGGAATGGCCCAGCCAGAGCCTAGACCTGAATCTAATTAAACATCTGTGGGGTGATCTGAAGAGGGCTGTGCACAGGAGATGTCCTCGCAATCTGACAGATTTGCAATCTGACGGATCCACAATCTGACAGATCCACGTCAAGATGTGCCATGCTAATAGACTCGTACCCATAAAGACTGAGTGCTGTAATAAAATCAAAAGGTGCTTCAACAAAGTATTAGTTTAAGGGTGTGCACACTTATGCAACCTGGTTATTTTGAGTTTTTTATTTTTTATTTTTCCCCCTCAAAGATTTCAGTTTATTATTCAATTGAATTGTTCACGTTATAGGTCACATTAAAGGTGGAAAATGTTCTGACATGATTTATCATTGTCTCATTCTTTTACATCACAAGAACCTGGCATTTTAACAGGGGTGTGTTGACTTTTTAAATCCACTGTATCTAAAATGCAAATCATTATATCAGACAGTTATAATGTTAGCTATTAATGTTCACATCATCAGAATTATTTTAGATGGAGTAACTAGCCAGACTCCCAAAAAAAGCCACTAGCTGCTAACTAATGAGGCAATATGAATTCCATGTACAGTGTGACATTGGGGGTTAAAGAGGGACAACAATATATTGTTTGCTGGATGTAGCACAGTGCCCCATGATTTCACATATTCGTAATTTTACAAACTCTCCTGAGTATTTCGTACAATACATTCACAGTGGTACTGAAGAGTTTTTGCACAAAAAGTATCCCGTGTACATTACAGTGGGGGGATGGAAAATAAGGCCTTTACACACTGCAATGTCCCAGGCTAAAACTGGCCCCGGGCTAGCTTAGCCTGTGTTCACACAAGACTTTGTCAACCCTGGGCTAAGGCTTAACTCTAGGCTCAGGATTCACACTTGTGTTCCTAAGCCCTGGGCTAACGGACAAATATGACAGAATACCATTTTACATTCTATGATAAGCTGCAAATGTTTCGTTCTCTCTGGCATGCGAATAATGTTACAGTAGCCTACATCACTGACACGTGATCAATGTTACGCTACCACGATTAAATTAACGATTTCATGACATTGACTGATCAAGATGCCCACCCTGTCGGTATTTGCTTGAACAACTTTGTCAAAACTACGCAAAGAAAGAGAAAAACGTTAGTCAACCTTCATTCTTTCGACATATTTGCTGGATTTACATCCAAAGCAAGCTTCAGTAACTACTTCTCTAAGATTTAGCAGGTATAATGAAACGACAAAACTTTGCAGAGTGAAAGGACCAAAACAGACGGAGCTGTTGGTAACGGTGCGCGTCACAAGTGTATGTAAATTAAGTGAAAGGGCAGGTTTTGTGATTGGACAGTCAACGTTGTATGGTTTTGTTCTTGACCCCGTTTCACACTGGTTATTTTGTCATCGTTTTTCTGGAGCTAGCCCTGAAAAGTCGGTGCTAACCCTACTCTAGAGCATGGCCAGCTAGCCCTAGGCTAAGGGTGGTGCTTTCCCACTTCAAAATATGCAAGTATGAACACTGGCTTAGGATGCTCTTATCCCTAGGTTAAGGTGCAGTGTAAACACATCTAGTGTGGTTGGATGTATTACACAATCAATCTCCAAAGCAAATGAGCACAAGCAAATAAAAAAACAATAACATCAAAATAGGACTTTTTTTATATTAGATCATGTTCTCTACATTAGCTTACATAAGCTCTAACCATTTCTTCTGTGCTCCACCTTATAATATTATTTGACCCATGTAAAGTTTTATTGAAATTGTAATTTTGTTTCATTTATAATTTCCCCCACATCGTTTATCTTTGAAAATGTAGCCTACAGAGCACAAGTTATCGACACGCCACAGACCTTTATTTTGAAGTCATCATATGAAAATCGGAAGTCTTATTGAGGCTGACAAATCTCTAATGTAGAGTCTTGCTGTTGCTACCGAAGTTAAATAAATTATTGGCCTGCAAGTATAGATCGGTATAGTTGTTTTTATCGGTTTAATGAGTGCACTTCGTTTAATGCTAACTCCTTTACATGAACCGTACACGATCGTTTGCATGGATATCGTGGAGGTAGTAACAGCTGGCCACAATCAATGACGTGCGATTACTTAATCACAGAATTCGCAAACTCCTCTTCAATTTCGCAGTTCAAAATCAAACCTAAACATTTTCTAACTAGAATCGAAATTGGTACACCCCTATATCCGCATGTCATTGTGTTTTCTAAGCCCGTATTGCGTAATTTAAATGTCAAAAAAATCCTCGCCTCTTGAAAGTCATTAGCCCCTAGACAACTTTTGTACATGGCAGCTACATTTATCTACTACCTTGCTGGTTAAAACGAACTATTAGCTGGTTACAGTCCTAACCTGCTTACCTGTCAAGTAGATACAGGTCAGTAACCAAAACAAACATGTTGGATAGGCATTTGATTTCCAAAGTGGGGCACATTATCCTACTTACCAATAACGATTAGTAACTTCAGCACGATGGACGCAAAGCTAATAATTCTTGCATGTATGGCTGCCTAATCCTATGGGCTTTTAGGCTATTGTCATTCGACGTAACCATCCCATATTCACAATGACAGTGGAATAAAGCCGTTTAACAAGAGGCTTACAACACTAGTAATTACAGAAACATGAATCCATGGCGAATGAAACCGTCAAGGATGTACAGTACCATTATGCATTATGACAGGTCACAGCAACACAAATATTCATCGCAAAGCCCAAATCAATGACATAACAGGTACCAAAGAAACAAGAACATACTCACAAAAACGATGTTCCTTCGACGCTGTAAACCAGGTGTACTTGTACGTAGTTGATCGATTGAAAGTGCTACACAAATCCTTTCCCTGTCTGGGACAGGGCTGCTAGGTTGGGGGTTGGTTCCATGCAATTTCCAGCTTTTCTCAAAAAAGGCTTTGCCCGTAAAGCCGCCAACAAATTTATTTCTTCTTCTCCATAGTGCGTTACAAAACAACAGGGCTCAGTACAAATCTAAACAAAAAATCTAACAAAGCACTGCATCTTCTACATCCTTACCCTGAACGGTTGCTAGTTTTTCAATAGTTGAAAAACTATTTCCATGTTTTCCCAAAAAAGGCTTAGTCAGTAAGTCTGCCATCAAATGCATTTCTTCTCCTCCATTGTGCGTTAAAAAGACAACAGGGCTCAGGTCAAATCTAAACAAAAAATCTAACTCAAAGCACTTCATCTAGCAATCAAAACCTCACTAAATAAAGTTAAAATATATCTTAGATGTTCCTACATTACATCCTAACTAGTTTTATCTCAATTAGGTAGCTGGCTCTCCGATCACACCACCTGAAAAATGCGCACGTAGGCAAGCTAGAAGACTGCTATGTGCCAAAGAACAGGCTCATTTTGGCGAACTCGAAATCTGATTGGTTTAAGAATATGACAATCAACAACCTCCTCCCCTTTTGTGTCACCAGAAGATGGGGATTCACTCAAAATTCTGTAGGCCTCAGGATAGATTTTCACCCGGAGACAGCACGTGGAAAATCTGTTTGGATAAAAGTTCTGATTTATCTGAGCTGCACTGGAAACAGCACAACCGAGGGAGAGAAAAGCAATGAAACTACATCAGTAGACTGATGGGAACGAACTTTGTATAATACATCTAGCGTTAATGAAAATATATATTTAATTATAAAAATATAATTTTCTGATTCTGACATCAGAGGCCAGCAAAAAAGGCCTCTGGTCAGCAGCAGTTTCGAAAAATACCTTCTTATATACAAAATAATAATTTAATCAAGTCGTCAATGTTTTGTAATTATTAGCGACATAAAATGGAAGGTAATCAGGATTTGAACTTCCGGTCCGATTGGTGAATCGTCTTGATCAACCATCTTTGATCGCAGACATTTGGTCCCAGAATTCAGTGGATTCATATTTGTCCATTACTAACTATGCAAGAATCGGAATTCATTATTTTTCACCATCTTTAGTGAAATAGTCAATAATCACGTAAATAAAGGTATTATTAACACACAAACCATTGTCTGCTGGTTTGCATATGTTTTATTGATACAAGTTAAGTGATCCTCAGGAAAATAACACATCTTAGAAGGTTGCTCAATAAATATTCAGTATACTCTTTAACAGTACTACTGCCCTAAATAGTTTCAAAATATAATTTTAACCAGTTGAAATCAGAATACTGCTCCATATCTAATAAGCAACATGGTGTTTATGGGCTGCTGTGTTGGCAATTTTTGTTGTCATAATATACAATTCTGTAATAGTCAGTGCATACTGAAATAATATGAATTAAGAATTCACGCTGAGGGGCCTTCAGTGATATTTTAAAATGTACTTGTGATAAGGTTTAAATCTGTCATTTGATGTATAGAAGTAGCGTTTGGAGCATTTTTCACAAACTCAGAATTGCTGAAAAACCATTACGCCCGACTTAATGGGTCCCAATTACAAATGACATGTTCCTTTGGAGGAGATGGACTTATACACCTCTTTTCAAGATTTTATTTTAAACATGGTGAGCGTGGTGATCTTGCAAATGTGAGAAAAATAGCGCCACCGTTTGGTACATCAACACATTTTTGCAGTCATTGTCGTATCATCTTTGTTAACATATGCACCAAGTAGAAATATTATGCCATTATCCTTGTAGGAGTTGTCTATATATGTACAAAACCATGCCCAATGGTGTGGTTCAACTGTCAATGGTGGCCATTTTTTTTGACATACTGGCCTGGCTGCTATAAATTTTCAGGACCTTGGTCCCTAGGTGCCAAATATCAAATTACGCAAAGATCGGACATTTGGTGGCAGAGGAGTTCATTTTTTAGTGTTTTTCAAAAGTTCCAAAATGGCAGAAAATCCATCATGGCGGACTTTATGGGTCTCAATGGCAAAAATTTTCATCATGAGGAGCTACACCTATGTACCAATTTTCAAGATTCTAGGTCACAAGGGGTGGGCGTGGTAAGCTTGCAAAATGTGGGACTTTGGAGGCTTGTGACAGTGCTACCATGAGGCCGACATGCATGCAACTGCATCAGAAGTTGTGGCCTTTGGCCCTTTATTACCATAAAAATTTGGGCACCTGTACGCCATTTTATCTTATGGGAATTTGCAAAAAAACACCCTTTTTTGCTGGAATAATAATAGTAATAATAATAATTAACGGTGCAAGCAGCACTTAGTGGCTTTCAGCATTAAGCTTTTAGTAGCCAGATTGCCGTTTTTCCAATAAGACACAAATCCAACTCATGTCCATAGCTGTAAACAATATTACATGTATGGTTATTCCTTTTCACTAGTATCCCCATGTGGCTTAATGGAAACATCTTTCATATAAACTAAACTTACAACCCTGATCATGTGTACCAATTGTAATCACACTTAAAATCCGTCTTTTGAAGCATTTTTCACAAATTGAGGATTGCCGAAAAAGCGTTACGCCTAACTAAATGGATCCCAATTGCAAATATGTTCCTTGGGAGGAGTTGAACTTATACACCTGTTTTCAAGGTTTTATTTTAAACAGTGTGGGCATGGTAAGCTTGCAAATTGGTGGAATCCCAATAGCGCCACCATGTGGTTGATAAAAAAATCTTTGCAGTCATTAATGTCGTATCATCTTTGTTAACATATGCACCAAGTAGAATTATCCCATTATCCTTATAGGAGATGTCTATACATGTGCCAAACCACGCCCCTGCCCATGTTCATCTGTAAATGTCAGCCATGTTTTTTAAGATACAGACCTGATTGATATAACTTTTGAAGACCATCGTCCATAGATGCCAAATATGAATGTACATGAAGATCCGTCCTTAGGTGCCAGAGGAGATGATTTTAAAGTTTTTTTTTCACAAATTCAAAATAGTCACCAAACCCTTAAAGTGAAGTTAATGAGTCCCAATGGCAAATATGTTCCTCATGAGGAGGTAGACTTATCTACATCCTTTTCAAGGCAGTATCTCAAACGGGGTGAGCATGGTGACCTTGCTAATGTGAAAAACCTCAGTAGCGCCAACATGTGGTTGATAAAAAAATTATTTCAGTCATTTTTTCCGTATGGTCCTTGTCAACATACGTACCAAGTAGAATTATTATACCATTATCCTTGTAGGAGATGTCTATAAATGTGCAAACCACACCCCCAGACATGTTCATTGGTCAATAGCATCCATGTTTTTTGACATACTGGCCTAGCTGCTATAACTTTTGATGTCCCTAGATGCCCTTAAAAATAAATTGAAATTGTCAAATAAAATGGGAAGTAACATGCTTTAATAACATAAGTTAAGCATCTGGGTTAAGTGAATGAACCCACACATACCTATGTAGCAGTCCTCCACATGGTGCCGTGGAGTACCTCTCTGGTGCCATGGAGTACTGTGCTTGTTCCATCCTAAAAATAAACATAAGTTGGTGAACAGGTAAATATGGTGGAACCAAGTAAACATTGCAGCAATTACCAGATCAACATATAATTCACCTACCTCTAGGGCTGCAATCCACAGGGTGTTGTAGTGTAGATGTGCGTCCTTGGGGTGGTAGGGGCCCATGCTGGAACGATTTATGCTCCTCTGGCGATACACACGTCCGGTCTCTCGCGTATCTAGGAAAAGTTAAGGTTTTGTAAGCATTTACCCTGCAAAACACATTTTCATCCCAAGTTTCAAATTATTATTACGTTTTCAAATTTACCTGCATGCTTGATGAGCTTATAAGGGACAGCCTCCCAGGTGTTTTCAGGTGGTGAACAAATTCTGGCAAACTTGTTGTGGTTGAACGACTTCCTGCTGGTGATGCTGTGTGGTGGCCAGTAGCAAAGTCCCCCTTTGAGCCACAGGCGTGGAACTACTGCCACACAGTCATCCTCCTCCAGGAACAAAACTACAGAAAACATCATGATCTGAAAGCAATGTTTAGAAAAAAATGGCAGCATAAGACACACACAGGCTAGCTAAGAACACTGTTGGATACACAAAGAGACACAAGACACCTCAGTAACGGAATTGTAACAAGTGCAGGTTTAGCTAGTCTAGCTAAATGTTACTGCCAAGAGTAACGTTATCCACATAATGTGGATAACGTTGCACAAAGAAACATGATTTAGCTAACTTTACATATCAGTTGATATAAGTTACGAGGAATAAGCACATATATAACATATATATTGATACAGTAAGAAACACGATTTAGCCAAATTAGCTAACAATGTTACCATACATGTTCAACTGTTGATATGTGAAGAAGCACAAAAGATCCGAACTTGAGGATAAACAAAGAAACAAAAAATAGTAAGCTACCAAACTTGTGGACACACGAAGACACACAAGGGTTACTGTAGGTATTTCATCTCAGGCCAATGCTGTTTTTTTCAAGCTCAGTTTCTATAACTTGTTTTCCCGCCAATGGTTTAGAACTTGCGTTCAGCTACCAGTGACTTTGACTAAAGAATTTGAATGTTAACAGAATATTGCAAACAGTCATTGTTTAATACAAAACCGTTACGTTCTTACTCAGTAGCCTAACAACACTTAGTTATTTATAATAACGCAGAACAGAACTCACCATAGCTATGTATGTGACTCGGTGTTCAATAATTTTCAGTCCGATGTCGAAAAAAATCTTGATCTTCGTTTGTTTGGGGAGTTCATCAAATTGTAGTAAAACAATGTCATAATCCACATGTGGTGTTGTCCAATTCAGAACAAATATCTTATACCTTACACCCTTTGAAAAAGAGTTGTTCGTTTTCCTGAACGAGATTTAAAGACCCAAGTTACTAAAATGATCCAATTTTCATGTTACTACAATGTGGGATTCCTGGCTTGCAAAATGGCGATTGTCACGCCTTATGTGCAATTCACATTCCCTACAGCGCCATCTACGGACACAGCGGTGTTTAAACACAGTAAAGAACTGTCCCCCATGAAGCGAGTAAAGTCGAGGCTAGGCGAGTAGTTGAGCCGGTACCATGCAGTGGAAAAGGGCCATTAGTTCAGGAAAAAATTATGGTAAGCAATGGCGAGAGATGGCTGTTTCTATGCGTTTACTGTACATGTATACACAAAGGTCCTTTACACAAGCAATAGTGCATAAGTCAGTCTGTTTTATTTATTAACTGCCAATGTTGACCAAAATTCTGTACACTAATATTTAACAATATTAATATTACAGTATTAAGAAGTTAATACAAATAATCAGTACAAGAATAAAAGGGGTACAATAGCATCTCTGCTGGAAGAAAATGGCAACACAAGCAGATACAGCAAATCACAGCGCATGCCCTCTCTTCGGCGGCTAGCCGCCAGCGTAAACCAGTCGGGCCGCTGGTGGAAAGCCGCCTGAGATGCAAATTAGCTGATGCAAATTGAGATCAGGAGAAAAGCGGCAAAAGCTGGTGGTCCGCTGGCTGTAGGACATTATAGCCTCCAGCGGCCTGCCAGCAGCAAAACGCAGACGGGCCACCATCGATTGCTCACTGGAGGGTTGCACCTCCTGGGGAAAGAGACGTTTAGACAAACAATCAGCATTCTAGGTCTATCAGGGTGGAAATTGTGTCATTGTGAAAAAAATTAATTAGTTTGTGGCCATGTGGCGCCCCTTGTGGAGGAATCGGGTCAGGTGTCTGTGTGGATAATATACCTAACTAGAATTTTCATTTTGCCAGAATGTAATGCACTCATGAATTGTATGCATCCATAAGATTGACACTGCTAAGCCATTTTGTCCACCATCTTGTATTTTATCTCTTAGCTTTTAAGACCGAATAGGGAGACGTGTATAAGACACGTATTCCGCTGGACAGGTCAATCAGAGTTATTGTTGAGTTGAAGTTCATATTTTTAGGTTTTATGTAGGGGTGAGAACAAATAGTCGAATTGTCGACATTTTGACAAGGATGGCACTTATCAACAAGTTAATCTCTTTTTCGAAAGTTACAAAAAAGATTTGTACTACCAATTGACTCTCTTGGCGGCAGTAATAAAGGTTATTTCTTATAGACTAAACAAATCTGGCTAACGGCCAAGTACAGGAAATTATCATGGCTACTGAAAGCATACCTGTGCATCCCGGCAACATCTGTACCAGCTGAAACTATTTTTTTCAACTGCGGGCCAGATAGTCAACAGACTCCGTAAGCCTACTTGTCTACTCCCGGAGCACGTGGACATCCCGATTTTTCTAAACAAGAATATATGATCATAATAATATGGACATTGCCTAATGATTCTTTGCATTTTTGTTGAGATCTTGCATCTATGGATGGGCTAGCCATATATTAAGCTTCCTTCCAAGGATATTATTTTATTCACTGGAACTGGAACGCATTGGTAGGTTTGTTTGATTTAATGCAGACTGTAACGTCACTCAGTTAGTCTATGTATTAAGTGTAGTTTGGTTTGGAAAGTATAGTTTAAAGGGACTGTATATGAGAAATAGCTGGGTATGTGGTCTAATGCATTTTGTATTTAGTTGTTATGGCCAGAAAACATGGACACAAAGACGTTAGCTAAGTTAAGGCAATTCATGCATATCTCTGCGCTAATTCATGGGAGACAATGCATGTTTTTGACAACGTTTATAGTTCATTTGCAATTGTAATTAATGGAAAAACTTGTAACAATAATTAGATATAAATCACTTGTTATAAAATACTAACAACATGACAGGCCTATGCATTAGGTTATTTGCTGCTGTTATGGCATTTCTGAAGCTAAATGTCTCCCAAGTAAAAGTATATCTAGCCTAATTGTTTATACTAAAATGTTATTGAGGTTGTTAACTGCATTTTTCAATAAAATGTTGAATTTATTGCATGACATATTACAATTTACATTCATTTTTTTATTTATTTAGTACCTCTCCTTTTGGCCCAAGTGGGTAGTGTCGACTATTTGACGGCAAAAGCTGAGGAATTGTCGACAGTGAAAATATTTGTTATGCACATCCTTAGTTTCAAGAAATTTCCACTGGTCAAAATATCTAAGATGGCAGACATGATAAGTCCTTGATGCAATTTTGTACCTCCTGGGGAATGACGCATGTACACAAAAAGCAGCATTCTAGGTTTGAAAAAAAAGCAGCATTCTAGGTTTTAGCATTCATCAGGGTGGAAATGGCATAATTGTGGAAAAAATGCATTAAGGCGTGGTCTGTGGCGCCCCTTGTGGTGGTATCAGGTCAGGTGTCTGTGTGGATAATATACCTAACCTGTATTTTCATTTTGCCAGAATGTAATGCACACGAAGTGTACAATATGCATCCATATGTTTTACACTGGTAAGCCATTCTTTCCGCCATCTTGTAATATATCTCTTAGCTTCTACCACCCTATCGGGAGACTTGTATAAAACACAGTTATGCTGATTGTCAGGTTAATCAAAGCTATTGTTGATTTGAAGTAAATTTTTATAGGTTTCATAAAATTCTCATTGTGCAAAATTTCTAAGATTGTTGGACATGATTGGTTCTTGATGCAGTGTTGCTCTTCCTAGTGAATTAGGCATGTAGACAAAGAATCAGCATTCTAGGTCAATCGGGGTGGAAATGGTATCTTTGGAAAAAGATGAATTAGCGCCTGTGGCGCCCCCTGTGGAGGAATCTGGTCCGGTGTCTGTGTAGTAGGTATACATGGTCTATATTTTCATTGTGCCATAATGTAATGCGCACATGAAGTTCATGGATGCATTTGTTTTACACTAGTCAGCCGTTTTGTCCACAATCTTTTATTTTGTCTTTTAGCTGTGAGCACCTTACAGGGAGACATGTATAAGACACATGGTTGGCAATTGCCAGTTCAATCAGTGTTATTGTTGATTTTATGTAGATTTTTATAGGTTTCATTAAATTTTCACTGTACAAAATATCCAAGATGGCAGACATGATTGGTTCTTGATGCAATTTTGTACCTCCTGGGGAATGAGGTATGTACACAAAGAATCAGCATTCTAGGTCAATCGGGGAGGAAATAGCATAATTGTGGAAATATTTATTAGGGCGTGGTCTGTGGCGCCTCTTGTGGAGGAATTGGGTCAGGTGTCTGTGTGGATAATATACATGGTCTGTATTTTCATTATGCCTTAATGTAATACGCAAAGAATAAGCATTCCAGGTACACAAGAATAAGTACACAAAGAATAAGCATTCTAGGTCATTCGGGGTGGAAATGGCATCATTGCAGAAAAAATGCATTAAGGCGTGGCCTGTTGTGCACCCTGTGGAGGAATTGGGTTAGGTGTCTGTGCTGTAGGTATATAAGGGGTTTATATATTCTTTTTGCCATAATGTTATTCACAAGTGAAATTTATGCATTCATAATTTTTACACTGGTCAGCCATTTTGTCCACCATCTTGTATTTAATCTCTTAGCTATAAACACCCTATTGGGAGAAAGGTATAAGACACATGAAAGTCGCTGGCCAGGTCAATCAGAGTAACTGTTGATTTTATGTATATTTTTGTATGTTTCTTGAAATTGTCACTGTAGAATCAAACACAAGATGGCGGACCTGATTGGTGTAAGTCTAATAATACTTACAATAACGATAGGGTTTCTCCTTTGGACAACCCCTAATAATAATATAAATACCGGAGAACCTGTAACTAACAATTACAATAGGGTTTCTCCGACCGGAGAACCCCTAATAATAACAATAATACTAACAATAACAATAGAGTTTCTCCTACCGGAGAACCCAACAAATTATTATTAATTTAGAGAAATTGTGGTCCAAAAATGTGTAGGCAAAAATATTTATTTATACCTTAATTACAGACTGAGACCAATGTCTCTTACAGCTGGGCGCGGTGTATACATGTTTACACATACATTTTTTTGTCAATGATTAAGAAATTACACAAAACAGACAAAAAGAAAATTATCACAGATAGCTCAAAAACAATACAGCAGCAGACTGTTACATTTTCACTGAGGTTATTCCCCTCATAGCACTATAACTTGCAATTTCCTGAAGCAGTTACAAGCAACACAGAAATAGAAATCCTCAAATGAATGTTTAAAATGTAAATATATCATTTAGCATTTAATTAGCTGAGCCTTAATTAAATCACATAAAGGCCTGTTCCCTGTTGAGAAATTGCACCCCACATGTGGATTTTGAGTGGATGCTTGGGAGTATGGATGGGTATCGGCAAGTACCTTGCGATACAATATACAGCTCTGGAAAAAATTAAGCGACCACTCCTAATTTTTCTTAAATCAGCATCTCTACATGTATGGCAGCCATTCCTTTCTAGTGTCTGTTAAATTCCAAAACAGACACACCTCATTTTACTTAATGAGGTACTGATTAGGAGATAACCTGAACCAAATCTAATTTAACGAGGAAAATTATAAAAACCACTGCTGTCGTCATCATTATCCTCTTGCTATAGGACCAGCTGGATGGAAAAAAGTGCAAGTAATTTGAATAATCAAAGGTAATTTGAATAAAAAAATAACTTCAGCATGACAAAGGAGTTGAAAAGAAAAGCTTTGAGTGAGGAAATGAAGGGTTCAATTCTGGCTTTACTGGCAGAGGGACACAGTGAGCATCACATGGCTTCCATCCTGTAAAGACGGCGGTTCATAAGAACAAGGTCAAGACACAGACATTGGGGACAACAAAGCTACAGACTGGCAGAGGGCAAAAACGACTGTCCACTGACCGAGATGACCGTCAACTAATTCGAATGTCACTCAACAACCGTAGGATGGCATCAAGTGACCTACAAAAAGAATGGCAAACAGCAGCTGGGGTGAAGTGCACGGCGAGGACGGTCCGAAACAGGCTCCTAGGGGCAGGGCTGAAGTCGTGCAAAGCTAGAAAAAAGCCCTTCATCAATGAGAAGCAAAGAAGAGCCAGGCTGTAGTTTGCAAAAGACCATAAGGATTGGACCGTAGAGGAATGGCGTAATCTTCTCTGACAAGTCAAATTTTCAGCTTTGCCCAACACCTGGTCATCTAATGGTTAGACAGAGACCTGGAGAGGCCTACAAGCCACAGTGTCTCGCACCCACTGTGAAATTTGGTGGAGGATCGGTGATGATCTGGGGATGCTTCAGCAAGGCTGGAATCGGGCAGATTTGTCTTTGTGAAGGACGCATGAATCAAGCCAATTACAATGTTATCCTGGAAGAACACCTGCTTCCTTCTGCTCTGACAATGTTCCCCAACTCTGAGAATTGGTTTTTCCAGCAGGACAATGCTCCATGCCACATAGCCAGGTTAATCAAGGTGTGGATGGAGGACCACCAGATCAAGACCCTGTCATGGCCAGCCCAATCTCCAGACCTGAACCCCATTGAAAACCTCTGGAATTTTTCATAGTAAGATGGATGGTCACAAGCCATCAAAGCTGAGCTACTTGAATTTTTGTGCCAGGAGTGGCATAAAGTCACCCAACAGCAATGTGACAGACTGGTAGAGAGCATGCCAAGACACATGAAAGCTGTGATTAAAAATCAGGGTTATCCCACCAAATATTGATTTCTTAACTCTTCCTAAGTTAAAACATTAGTATTTTGATGTTGAAAAATTAGTATGAATTTGTTTTCTTTGCATTGTTTGAGGTCTGAAAACGATGCATATTTTTGGGTTATTTTGACCAGTTGTGATTTTCTACAAATAAATACTCTAAATGACAATATTTTGTTTGGAATTTGAGAGTAATGTTGTCAGTTGTTTATAGAATAAAACAAAACTGTTAATTTTACTCAAGCACATACTTATGAATAGTAAAACCAGAGAAACTGATAATTTTGCAGTGGTCTCTTAAGTTCTTTCCAGAGCTGTATATCACGATATACGTTATGATTCAAAACATCACAATTCATCACGTTATCACAACTGAATCACTATACTTACTGAAGTGCTATGGACAATGTTAAATAATATTAGGCTATATTCTGCGAAGGACAATCTTTAGCAATTTAAAAAAACACTTAATTTGAAATTACTTAGAACGTCTAAATGTAATATTAAGCATTGACCTTCAGTACAGTTTAACCGGTCAACACAAAGACTTTAGCAGGGTATAGTTACGAAAAGTGCATTCTTAGAGAAGCCTTAAGTAACCCAATATACCTTTGTGCTCAAAAGTTTGCAAGTTTCCCTTAGAAAATGTACCATTTGTAAAGAAAACATGAGTAGGCAGGCAAAACACGTCTTTTATTTCTTATGGGATTCACATTCAACTGTCGGTCATAACAGAATGACACAATCATAAAACAAAACATGGTAACAAAGAAAATATGAAATGACCCCTGTTCAAAAGTCTGCATACACTTAGTTCTTAATACTGAGTATTGCCCCCTTTAGCATCAGTGACAGCGTGCAGTCTTTTGTAGTAGTTGTCTATGAGGCCCCGAATTCTTGCAGGCAGTATAGCTGCCCATTCGTCTTGGCAAAATGCTTCCAGGTCATGCAAAGTCTTTGGTCGTCTTGCATGAACCACACGTTTGAGATCTCCCCAAAGTGGCTCGATGATATTAAGGTCAGAAGACTGTGATGGCCACTCCAGAACCTTCACCTTTTTCTGCTGTAACCACTGGAGGGTCAACTTGGCCTTGTGCGTAGGGTCATTGTCGTGCTGGAAAGTCCAAGAGCGTCCCATGCGCAGCTTTAATGTAGACGATTGCAAATTGTCTGCCAATATTTTCTGATAACATGCTGCATTCATCTTGCCATCAATTTTCAAAAGATTCCCTGTGCCTTTAGAGCTCACACACCCCCAAAACATCTGCTACCCACCACCATACTTCACATTGGGGGTGGTATTCTGTTCACTATAGGCCTTGTTGACCCCTCTCCAAACATAGCGCTTATGGTTGTGACCATAAAGCTCTATTTTGGTCTCGTCATTCCAAATTACAGTGTGCCAGAGGCTGTGACAAGGTGTGGTCAGGCATATTGTAACCGGGCTTTTTTGTGGCATTGGCGCAGTACAGGCTTCTTTCTGGCAACTCGACCATGCAGCTTATTTTTGTTTAGTATTGTCATATTGTGCTCCTTGAAATAACCGTCTTTTTCCAGAGCAGCCTGTATTTCTCCTGAGGTTACCTGTGGGTTTTTCTTTGTATCCCGAACAATTCTTCTGGCAGTTTTAGCTGAAATCTTTCTTGGTCTACCTGTCCTTGGCTTGGTATCAAGAGATCCCAGAATTTTCCACTTCTTAATAAATGATTGAAAAGTACTGACTGGCGTTTTCAAGTCTTTGGATATCTTTTTATATCCTTTTCCTTCTTTATAAAGTTCCATTACCTTCTTAAGCCGGTCTTTTGACAGTTCTTTTCTGCTCCCCATGGCTCAGAATCTAGCCTTCTCAGTGCATCCACGTGAGAGCTAACAAACTCATTGACTATTTATACACAGACACTAATTGCAATTTAAAAAGCCACAGGTGTGGGAAATTCATCTTTAACCTTTAAGTTATGGTCGAATTGACCCATTTTAAGATTTTTTCTTTGATTTGTCTGAAATACCATTTAGGTTATTTTGGTCTGCATGAAACTTGATATCCTCAATATTGTGTTTATGAACATATAAAACGAAAGGCAACCAAATTTAACAGTTTCAAGGGCCTCTAAAAAAAAATATAGTTACATTCGTAATGTTAGGGTCAAAATGACCTGGTGGTGGAGAGTAGAAGAAAATGCTTGTTGAAAATCCTGTTGAGAGCAGATATAGAGTGGAAACTACACCTTACTACACATCTCCTCAATACACACACACACACACACAAACATACTGCACAAACAAACTATGCCTGCCATGGTCAGTGTTTGTTGTAGTACTTCTACCAGGTCGTATGAGGTGAAGAATTGTCACATGTTAGAGATTATTAGGGGTTCACCAATAAACCATAACATTATGACCACCTGCCAAATATTGTGTAGGTCCCCCTTTTGGGTCCCCCATCCACATGAATGGCATGGCAGGACCCAAGGTTTCCCAGCAGAACATTGCCCAAAGCATCAGACTGCCTCCTCCGGCTTGCCTTCTTCCCATAGTGCATCCTGGTGCCTTGTGTTTTCCATGTAAGCAATGCGCACGCACCCGGCCATCCACGTAATGTAAAAGAATGTGATTCATCAGACCAGGCCACCTTCTTACAGTGCTCAGTGGTCCAGTTCTCATGCTCACGTTTCCATTGTAGGCGCTTTTGGCAGTGGACAGGGGTCAGCATGGGCAGCCTGACTGGTCTGCGGCTACGCATCCGCATACACAACAAACTGCTATGCACTGTATTCTGACACCTTTCTATCAGTGCCAGCATTCACTTGACCAGAAATTTGAGCTACAGTAGCTCATCTGTTGGATCGGACCACAAGCAAGCAAACAAGTTTATTTATATAGCGCAATTCATACATAGAAGCAATTAAATGTGCTTTACAAAGAAAAAGAAAAAAATATTAATACAATAGCATAAAAACAAATACTCAAATGAAAACATCAAAAAAACATAATAATAATAAAACATAGCATAAGAAAATAGAAATAGAATAAAAACGGGATAAAAACATAGGAAGCTGTAAAAGCTGTAAGGCTAAACAGTGCGGTTATGTTTAAATGCTCAGTCATAGGTGCGTGAAAGAAGTGTTTGTAACGTTTGGGGCATGTCTAAGATCTTCTGGTAGTTTATTCCAGTTGTGTGCAGCATAACTGCTAAACGCAGCATGACCATATTTAGTTTGGAGTCTAGGCTCTACTAGCTGACCTGTGTTCATGGATCTAAGAGCCCTGCTCGGTTTATATTCTTCAAACATATCAGAAATTTATTCGGGGCCTAAACCATTCAGTGATTTCTAAACTAAAAGCACCACTTTAAAATCTATTCTGTAACTGACTGGAAGCCAGTGCAAAGATTTAAGAACCGGAGTGATGTGCTCTGTTCTCTTAGTCCTGGTTAACATTCTAGCAGCAGCATTCTGAATGAGCTGCAGCTGTTATGCAGTATTTTTGGGGAGTTCAGTTAAGAGGTCATTACAGTAGTCTATCCTGCTAGAGATAAAAGCATGGATGAGCTTCTCTTGTTGTTTTTGGGACACCAAGCCCTTGATTCTGGCTATATTTTGATGATAGAATGCTGTTTTGGTGATTGCTTTGATATGACTGTTAAATGTGAGGTCTGAGTCAGAACATCAAGATTACACACTTGGTCCCTGGTTTTTAGGGCCCGAGAATCCAGCTCTTTACTAATACTAGTTCTTTTATTTTTGTTGCCAAACACAATAATCTCTCTTATCTTGGCTTAATTGTAGACAATTTTAGTTCATCCAGGTATTTATGTGCTCTATACAGTGACACAGTGAGTCTGTTGAGCTGTTGTCATACAGTTCGAGAGCCATGTATTTGAGTATCATCTGCATAGGTATGGTAGCTTTGCAGATGAACATAGCTAATGTTGTTGTTCTGTAGAATTTGGCCCAGAGGTAGCATATAGAGATTGAACAGAAGCGGTCCAAGAACTGATCCCTGGGAAACTCCACATGTCATAACCACCCTATCAGATCCATGCGCTCTGTGAGGGGAACACCATGGAGTTGTCAACCGTCATGGAAAGATCTTGGAGTGGCAGGCCTTCCCCGGGATGAAGAGCAGCTCCATCTTATCAAGGTTAAGCTTGAAGTGGTGGGCTGACATCCAAGCTGATATGTCTGCCAGGCATGCAGATATACGTGTTGCAATGTGGGAATCAGATGCGGGAAATGAGAAGAATAGTTGAGTGTCATCGGCGTAGCAATGATAGGACAGGCCATGTGCGGATAAGACAGTACCAAGTGACCTTGTTTAGAGAAGAGAGGAGTGGGCCTAGGACTGATCCCTGCGGTAGACTAGTAGTGAGGGTGCACGGCTCAGAAACAGACCCGCTTCATACATCCTGTTAGGAGCAGCCTGGTGGTTCACAATGTCAAAGGCAACGGAAAGGTCAAGGAGGATAAGAACAGAGGAGAGAGAGTTTGCTTTGGCAGTGCGGAGAGCCTCTGTGACACCGAGGAGCGGTGATAAGATCTGAACCAATTAAGGACTGTCCCGGCGAGTGCTACCCAATTTTCCAGCCTATCTATTAGTGTTCTATGATCTACAGTGTCAAATGCTGCACTGATATCTAATAGAACCATAACCGTTATTTTATCGGAATCAGTATTCAGCCGTATATCATTTAAAACTTTTATCAGGGACTTTTCAGTACTGTGGTGAGTTGGAAGCCTGACTGAAATTTGTCTAAGAGACTGCTTGAGTTCACGAAATTGCTGAGTTGATTGAAGACAACCTTTTCAATGATCTTGGCTATAAAACGGAGATACAGGTACAGGTCTTTGATACAGGTCCTTGATACAGGTCTATAGTTGTTCAGTATAGATGCATCCAGTGTTCTCTTTTTTTAATAGGGGCTTAATGGCAGCTGTTTTTAGAGATGTTGGGAAAATGCCTGATTGCAGAGAGCTATTAACTATTTTCTGTAGGTCCATTGTTATAGAGTTAACATTTTTTTTAAAAAGGTCTGATGGCAGTGTGTCAAGACAACATGTGGTAGCTTTAAGATGTTGAACTTTCTTCTAGGGATTTTTTTATCAATTGTATTAAATTGCGACATAATAACCAAGTTATGTCTTGGTGGTCATAGTGACGGTACAGTGTCCTTGTTAGACTATGTAGTTCTTTTTTTTCACTGAAGACATGCAAATTCATTACATTTCACAGTGGACATGAGTTGATGCTATCTGCTTTAGGGGGTTTGTATGCTTGTCGACCATGGCAAATAGAGTGCGGGTATTGTTGATATTCTTGTTGATCATTTCCGATAAATCTTGCTGTCTGGCCCTGCATAACTCATTGTTGAAGCTACCAAGGCTTTGTTTATAGATGTCATAGTGGATTTGAAGTTTAGTTATTCTCCACTTACGTTCCGCTTTCCTACATTTTCTTTTCAGGGGGCGTACCATCATGGTGGTTCTCCATGGTGTTTTCTGTTTGCTCATAGTTTTCTTTACCTTTACCGGTGCAACACGATCCATGACATTCAATATTTTGGCATTAAAATTATCCAGGAGTACATCAACTGCCTCAGCACTTACTGTTGGAGAGATAGCTATGGCTTCCATAAACTGAGCATTGGTACTCTCATTAATGTACCTTTTCTTAACAGAAACAGAGTTTGCCACTGTTTCTGTTAGGATGTCTAGCCATACACGATGCCTTAGGAAAGCACGGAACATCATAAAAGACTACAGCCACCCAGGATGCAACTGGAGCATCAGGGCATGCACTTCCAGACTCAAAAAGTTTTCCCCCAGGCCATAAGGCTTCTGAACCAGCAACACTGATCTACGGTCATATTGATCACATGAACATTTCAAATGCTCTGATGACTTTCTATGTGTATTCAATGTACATTTAGCATATTTTAATGTACCATTCATATTATACTCATTTATATTTATAATATTTAATATTTATATCTATAATTTCCATATACCCAATTCTACACTCTTTGCTAGTTTACATAGTTATGTATATTTTTGCTATATATATTTCTTGATGCTTACTGCGTAGATGTCATGTGCCATGTCGCAAGAATTTAATTGTTCAGAATGAAGCTATGTTTTCGGTGTATTTGATAAATAAAAGACTTTGACTTTGAGCCCAGGGGTGCAGAAAGTGTGTTTGACAGCTCTGTGGAAAGTTATAGGCGCAGGTCAAGCGCGGCTGGAAGGGGCGGCAGCTGCCACCCATGAAAAAGGCCTTGCCACCCCAGTTGCCACCATACTTCTGGGCAATTAATATAAAAGAAATGTCATGACATATCTCTGTAGTTGGTGTAAACTTTCTAGTTTAGAATTCCCCTTGCCCTTCTGAATAAAGAAAAAAATGTTTGCGCCTGCCTCCAGACCAGGCCTGGAAAAACCAACAATCGATGTTGCTGCTATTTTGTCTCATCTCAGTCTTCGTGTACCGTAGTCCACTGATGCTGCTGTGCTGCCTCTGATGGATAAGGTGTTTTCAGATGAATGCTAGCTATATTGACCAGTTCAGCACATTAATATAACGTAACATTAGCCTAGCCACGTTATGTGTCACTGTCACTGAAGCAGTGGAAAATAAAGGATAGTGCTACCATTCATAGCAATTACTACCATACTGTACTGTCTCCGAATAATTTGCCAGTTTTAAACGCATCACGTCTGTGGTAGTTTCCCGCTCCGTGGTAACTTGTAAGGATGATGTTAACTAAGTCAATAACTTCATGGTCACAACAAATCGGAAATGTTAAATGACAAAATCGTGTGTTGAATAGAAATCTACAACACCAATGGTAGACTGTTCATAGCTATCACATAGCCTAGCTACAGCTCATAGCTTGCTATCTTAACTCATGAATCATGTAGGCTAAGTAAGACTAAGTGTTTTGGCAACAAAAAAAACGTGAAAAAATACAAAAATATAATCTCTGAAAGTTGCTTTAAATTCTTTTAGAAATAAATAGGACTAGGTTGTGATCAACTTAAGTTTTACATTGTCTGATTATTATATGATTCCCATGCATTAGAAAATCACCAGAATGCAGGAAACGTAATCTCTTAAATTCAAAGTTGTCTGGGGGAAATAACCTCTGCCCCCCCAGTTGGAACCTCATGCCACCCTTTTGCCACACCAGGTAAAACTTGCTACAACTGCCCCTGGCACAAATCATTTACTGAAACTCATTTGCTTCTTCATTTCAGTATCTTTAAACTTAGTTTAGAATTGTTTTGCAGTGCAGCGTTATTGCCCTGTATATGAAATGTGCTATACAAATAAACTTGCCTTTCCCTCTCTTTGTTTTTTCTTATTTTTTTCCTTTTCTCTCTTCTTTCTCCTGCCTTTATCAGGTGTCTGGCCTTTAACCTGGATGGCTGCTGCCTATACAGCGGCGCTGTGGACTCTTTGCGGGTGTATGGCTGGGAACCCGATCGCTGTTTTGACCTGGTGCCAGTGGGTTGGGGCAAGGTGGCTGACCTGGCTGTCTGCAACCATCAGTTGGTGCGTGGTCATGACATCACTGGAATTATTTTGCGGTTGACAGTTAGTTGGCATATTCATCTTAAGATTGAACAACCACATATTGTATTTGTTGAAAGTATGTTTTGTCAATAACACAGTTATCAGCAAAGTCAGTGCTAGAAAGGAAAGCAAAAGAGAATTGTTAGATTGATACAATCACGAAATTCAGTTGAAGAAAATCCCCATAATGTACCCAGAGCGAAGTCTGTACAGATTGTTGTGGATGGTAGAGGAATTGACTGTTGTGATGCTCTCCCACCTCACTTTTTACAACCCTGTTTCCAAAAAAGTTGGGAGGCTGTGTAAAATACAACGAAAACAGAATGCAATGATGTGCAAATCATTTATCCTGTATTTAATTGAAAATAGTACAAAGACAACATATCAATTTTTTTTATTTTATTCCAGCAACATGTTTCAAAAAAGTTGGGACAGGCGCATGTTTACCACTGTGTTGCATCACCTGTTCTTTTAAAAATGCTCTAAGTGTTTGGGAACTGAGGAGACCAATTGTTTTAATTTTTTTTAAAGTGAAATGTATTCCCATTCTTGCTTGATATGGGATTTCAGCTGCTCAGCAGTTCGGGGTCTCCTTTGTCATATTTTTCATTTTATAATGCGCCAAATGTTTTCAATGGGTGACAGGTCTGGACTGCAGGCAGGCCAGTTTAGCACCCGGACTCTTTTACTATGGAGCCATGCTGTTGTAATACGTGCAGAATGTGGTTTGGCATTTTCTTGCTGAAATAAGCAAGCCCTTCCCTGAAGAAGACATCATCTGGAAGGCAGCATGTGTTGCTCCAAAACCTGTATATATGGTTCAGCATTAATGGTACCTTCACAGATGTGCAAGTCACCCATGCCATGTTTACTAATGCACCCTGATACCATCATGGATGCTGGCTTTTGAACATTGCTGATAACAAGCCGTATGGTCCCTCTCCTCTTTGAGGACTGTGTCTTCACGGGATTACAAATAATGTAAAAAAGATTAAAAGGAATGTTAAAAAAATGTAGGTATGCATTAGTCAGTGACGGCGACTGAGACTCTAGGCATACTGTCTCAATCCCCTTCACTGTGTTAGCTTCTGTTCACTTTTGATCCATGAACAGAGTCTTTAAACAAACAAGTTAGGGGAGAATGTTTAATGAGTATGAGTCCAAAATGTTGATCTTCCATAGTTCTTACATGTTCTCCAATGATTACAAAGTTAACACAGTCTTTTATGCCAGGACACATAGGAAGCGGTCAGTGGTCATAGCCAACCATCACACAGACTATTATAAGAAAGATTTATCCTACAAAATACCCTTGTATGGTATGTTCCAACCTATGGTGCAAGGGTCTATTCAGAGAGTCCTATGACAGTCACATACACAGTTCCTAGCAGGTGGTATGAACAGGGTGTTTGGGACCCATCAGCAATGGGGCATCACATTTCATACCTAGTGTCCTTCGTACAGAGATAGTTAGCACTCTCATACATTGTGTCAAGCTTAATTCAATTACTTTTCATGCCCAATATCTATCAACTGCCTTAGTTGATTTAGGATTGACAGTCTGTCCACTTTGCTGGCTAAGCTGATTTAAAATTGGATTTGTTTGACGTAAGTCATTGAAGAAAGCACCTGAACACAGCACATTTAAGTACTTGCATGGGTATGACAAATTTTTTTTCGCTGTTTTAATTGTGCTGGTTCTAATAAATTGTTGGTTGTAATAGCAAGGCAATACTGGGGTTTGTTGTATGTTGCCAATATACCACGGCAAATTGCTCAGTAATGTGTCATTCCTAAGAACAGCCGGTAGACACTGTATATTGGTGGTACACTTTCTGTCTTGTTGTCAAACAGTTACTGTTGCTTTTGGTCTGACTATTATGTTTGCTCCACTAGACGCTTCTTTTCTGTTCCTCTAACTCCCCCACCACCATCCTCTAGATTGGCGTGGCTTACAACCTGACTAATGTTTCTTCCTACGTGGTGGATCTGACGCGGGTCAAGAGGTCCGGCTCTGTCATCCAAGGCATGATCCAGGATGACCAGCCACTCCGAGAGCCCTCCCTGAAAGGATCCACTTTGCGACGCAATTATGACCGGCCTCTCACCACCTGCAACGCACAGAGGTATTTTCCCACTTTTGAATGTCACTGTTTTAAGCTTGAGTTTGCAGAACTTGACCCTATATGCTACAAAATCAGTCTGAATCATAACCATAGATAATATTGCGTAAACACCGCAAACATTCTGTAGTATCTGCAATTATAACGTGCCATTCGTCAGATACTTTAATCCTATGTTTAACCAGGAATGTCACTTGAGAACCAATTCTCATTTCCAACGATATCCTGGCCAAATGCATTAAATGCAGAACAAGAGAGTAAACAGGACAACATAAATATGAAAAAACATGTTTAAATACAAATAAACATTTAAATACAATAAAACTAGACCAGCCATGCTGCTATTTCAGGCGCTTGATGCGCTGCAAGTCCCTGGTCTCCTTTTTGAATTGGGTAACACAATGATGAACAAGAAGGGATTAAAGATATTTACTAAATAAAATATCTTAATTTTCCCTTTAAACTGTGGATTACAGTCTTGTATGTATCTGAGTCAACAATCGACCAAGATTCAGTACTAAAAAAGGCTTATTTAATGAAAAAAAAGACATGTTTATGTAGGTCACATTTTCTAGAAATTGCAAGCTATCTGAATGCTTGTTAATGTTTCATACAAGTCTAGACCTGTCCCTAAAGTAGTATTTTAATTTAATTGTTGTTCAACCTGGAAAGTCACTTGACAAACCAATTCCCGTTTTCAAGGATGAGTACAGTGCAATGCAGTACAAGTTAGTAAACAGAATTACATAAATAAGAAAGAAAACATGCATAAATGAAAATAAACATTACATTAATAAATACAGTGGGACACATGCACAGATAAGAATAGGGGATTCAGCAGGTGCAGTTGTAAGATGGCAGGTCATATATTTTATTTTTGGAGGAGTAAGGAAAGACAATTCCAGTCATTGTCAGCAGCAAACTGAAATGACTGTCAACCAAAGAAAGTCCAGGCTTTAGGAGTGACCAGAGTGATATATCTACTGGAGCGCAAATTACTATTAGAGTAACTGAGGTTAAGAAGTAAGCTACGGTATCAAGTGCATGTGCCTACACGATACTTAGAAATAAGTTTGTACACAATGAGGAGTGTGGAAGAGGGCAGCGTGAGAAATTACATCTAGTAAAAGGAGGAGCTTTTTATCAGCAAACCCAAAGACCCAGTTGAGAATTTGCAGGATGGTTATTTTTATAAGGGTGTGCTTAGCAGCATGTGTGAAGAACTACTTATTGTGGATCCCAGGGCTTTTCTGTATCAAAAAGTGGCTTACGTGGTGGACACGGTCAGGGTAGGTGGTGGACATGGTCAGGGGCATGGCAATGGGCGATGTCAGCCCTTCACCCCACAAAATGTACACATTTTAGAGGCTCCTCTGTCTTGATAATGTTTAAGACAGTTTCTTAATATTCTACACATTTGTACAAGAAGCTGCTATTTTACAGAAATACGTGTCCCATGATTATTTTTATTTAAGTCATTTAGCAGACGCTCTTATCCAGAGCAACTTGTTGATAAATACAACCCCATTTCCAAAAAAGTTGGGAAGCTGTGTAAAATGCAGATTAAAACAAAATGCAATGATGTGCAAATCATTGATCCCTATATTTAATTAAAAATAGTACAAAGACAGCATATCAAATATTGAAACTGAGAAATGTTATTATTTTTGGAAAAATACATGCCCATTTTGAATTTGATGCCAGCAACACGTTCAAAAACATTGGGACAGGGGCATGTTTACCACTGTTTTGCATCACCTGTTCATTTAACAATACTCTGTTAAGTGTTTGGGAACTGAGGAGGCCAATTGCTGTTGTTTTGAAAGTGAAATGTTTTCCCATTTCTGCTTGATATAGGATTTCAGCTGCTCAACAGTTTGGGGTCTCTTTTGATGTATTTTTAATTTCATAATGTGCCAAATGTTTTCAGTGGGTGACAGGGCTGGACTGCTGGCAGGCCAGTTTAGCATCCAGACTCTTTTGCTAAGGAGCCATACTGTTGTAATACGTGCTCTTGCTGAAATAAGCAAGGCCTTCCCTGAAAAAGACGTCTGGATGGCAGCATATGTTGCTCCAAAATCTTTATATCTTGTTCAGCATTAATGGTGCCTTCACTGATGTGCATGTCACCCAAGCCATTAGATGGCAAAGTCAGTGTCAGAGAAATCAAAGTTAATAAAAGCATTTTTTTGGGTTGGTGGCGGTGGGGGGATACACATGTTAATTAAGATACTCATCAAAGAGGTAGGTTTTCAGCTGTTTTTGGGAAGATTGGCAGGGACTCTGCTGTCCTGGCTTAAAGGGGGGAGGTTTGTTCCACAATTGAGGTACCAAGACAGAGAAGAGTTTTGCCTTGGCTGAGTGGGAGCTGCCCAACTGTGAGGGTTGGTTGCCCAAAAGACATGAAATGGCAGATTGGAGTGCACGGGTAGGGTTCAAGCATAGCCTGCAGGTAGGGAGGTGTAGTTCCCTTTGCCACTCCTTAGGCAAGCACCATGGTCTTGTAGCGGATGTGAGCTTCTACCAGAAACCAATGGAGCTTGTGGAGGAGATAGGTGACATGATGAATTTGGGAAGACTGAACACAAAACGGGCTGCAGCGTTCTGGATAAGTTGCAGGGGCTGGATGGCACAAGCCCAACCAACAGTGTGTTGCATTAGTCCAGATGGAAGATGACAAGTGACTGAATCAGAACCTGAGCTGTTTCCTGTGTAAGGTAGGGTTATATTTTGCAGATGTTGTACAGCATGAATCTACAAAAGCGAGTCACTGCTTTGATTTTTGCAGAGAATAACAAGTGCCTAATGTCACGCCAATGTTCTTTGCAAGCAAGCAAGTTAATTTATATAGCACAATTCATGCATAGAAGCAATTCAGTGTGCTTTACAAAGAAAAAGAAAAAACATAAAAATACAATAGCATAAAAACAAATACTCAAATGAAAACATCAAAACAACATAATAATAATATAACAGAATAAGAAAATAGAAATAGAATAAAAACGGGATAAAAACATAGGAAGCTATAAAAGCTGTAAGGCTTAACAATGCGGTTATGTTTAAATGCTCAGTCATAGGCGGGTGAAAAGAGAAGTGTTTTTAACCTGGATTTAAAAATTGATACGTTTGGGTAATGTCCAAGATCTTCTGGTAATTTATTCCAGTTGTGTGCAGCATAACTGCTAAACGCAGCTTGACCATATTTAGTTTGGACTCTGAGCTCTACTAGCTGACCTGTGTTCATGGATCTAAGAGCCCTGCTCGGTTTATATTCTTCAAACATATCAGAAATGTATTTGGGGCCTAAACCATTCAGTGATTTCTAAACTAAAAGCACCACTTTAAAATCTATTCTGTAACTGACTGGAAGCAGGTGCAAAGATTTAAGAACCAGAGGGATGTGCTCTGTTCTCTTGGTCCTGGTTAACATTCTAGCAGGATCATTCTGAATGAGCTGCAGCTGTTTTACAGTATTTTTGGGGAGTCCAGTTAAGAGGCCATTACAGTAGTCAACCCCACTAGAGATAAAAGCATGGATGAGCTTCTCTTGGTCTTTTTTGGGACACCAAGCCCTTGATTCTGACTATATTTTTAAGATGATAGAATGCTGTTTTATTGACTGATTTGCTATGACTGTTAAATGTGAGGTCTGAATCAGAACACCAAGATTACGCACTTGGTCCCTGGTTTTTAGGGCCCAAGAATCCAGCTCTTTACTAATACTAGTTTTTAAGTTTTTATTATTATTTTTATTTTTGTTGCCAAACACAATAATCTCTCTTATCTTGGCTTAATTGTAGACAATTTTAGTTCATCCAGGTATTTATGTGCTCTATACAGTGACACAGTGAGTCTGTTGAGCTGTTGTCATACGGTTCGAGAGCCATGTATTTGAGTATCATCTGCATAGGTATGGTAGCTTTGCAGATGAACATAGCTAATGTTGTTGTTCTGTAGAATTTGGCCCAGAGGTAGCATATAGAGATTGAACAGAAGCGGTCCAAGAACTGATCCCTGGGAAACTCCACATGTCGTAACCACCCTATCAGATCCATGCGCTCTGTGAGGGGAACACCATGGAGTTGTCAACCGTCATGGAAAGATCTTGGAGTGGCAGGCCTTCCCCGGGATGAAGATCAGCTCCATCTTATCAAGGTTAAGCTTGAAGTGGTGGGCTGACATCCAAGCTGATATGTCTGCCAGGCATGCAGATATATGTGTTGCAATGTGGGAATCAGATGCGGGAAATGAGAAGAATAGTTGAGTGTCATCGGCGTAGCAATGATAGGACAGGCCATGTGCGGATAAGACAGTGCCAAGTGACCTTGTTTAGAGAAGAGAGGAGTGGGCCTAGGACTGATCCCTGCGGTAGACTAGTAGTGAGGGTGCATGGCTCAGACACAGACCCGCTTCATACAACCTGGTAGGAGCAGCCTGGTGGTTCACAATGTCAAAGGCAGCGGAAAGGTCAAGGAGGATAAGAACAGAGGAGAGAGAGTTTGCTTTGGCAGTGCGGAGAGCCTCTGTGACACAGAGGAGCGGTCTTGGTTGAGTGACCTGTCTTGAGATCTGATTGGTTAGGGTCCAGAAGATTGTTCTGGGACAGATAAGAAGAGAGTTCGTTAGTAACAGCACACTCTATTATTTAAGAAAAAAATGGAAGAAGGGATAACAGTCGATAGTTTTGGACATCAGAGGGATTAAGAATTGGTTTCTTGAGGAGCGGGACGACACAAGCTGACTTGAAGTCAGAGGGACCAGAGCCAGTGGATAGGGAGGAACTGATGAGGAAAGTAAGCTAAAAGGTTTTCAGAGATGGTCTGGAGAAGGGAGGACGGGATAGGATCAAGAATATAAGGTAGTTCCCTGACATTGGGGCTAGAACACTGAACAGGTTGAGTGAAAGAGGAGTGAATCTTGTCAACCTTCATTTCGAAATAGAGAGAGAAAAAGGTGGCAAAGACTTTCCTGGGGAGAGAGGCAGATGCTTGAAATTTAGAGTGATAGAAATAGACTTTAGCAGCAGAAACGGAGGAAGAGAAGGTAGAGAGTAGCGAATGAAAGGATGACAGGTCCTCTCAAAGTTTTGTTTACTTCCACTTTCGCTCAGCTGCCCGCAGCCCTGTTCTGTTAGCTCTCAGTGAGTCAGTCAGTCATGGAGTGGGAGGGGAAAGCCGGGCTGGCTGAGATGACAAGGGACAGAGATTGTTGAAAGAGGTGGAAAGAGAGGAGAGTAGGGTTGAGGAGGCAGACTCAGGAGAAAGGAGGGAAAAGGAGTTGGTAGAAGGGAGAGATGATAAAATAGGTGAGGAGAGAGTAGAGGAAGAGAGGGAATGAACCTTGTGACAACACATTACTATCTGGGAAGGAGTTGAGTTAGCAGGGTTAGAAGACAGAGGGAGAGAGAATGAGACAAAGTAGTGATCAGAGAGCTGGAGTGGAGTTTCAGTAATATCAGCTGGGTTACTGCATCTCGTGAGGATAAGATCAAGTGCATTGCCTGCCTGGTGGGTGGGAGGGGACTGGGAGAGGGTGAGGTCAAAGGAGGAAAGGATTGAAAAAAGAGATGTTGACAGAAATGAATCAAAGACAGGTGTTGGAATGTTAAAGTCACTTATCACTGTGAGTGGTGAGCCATCATCTGATTATAAGCTTAACAAAGTGTCAAGCTCATTTAGGAACTCTCCCAATGCCTCTAGTGAATGATAGATGACAAGAATGTTAAGCTTTAGTGGGCTAGTGATAGTGACAGCATAGAATTCAAATGAGGATTTGGAAAGAGGTGGAAGTGGAAAGAGAGAGAATATCCACTTTGGAGAGAAGAATACCTGTGCCACCGCCCCGACAACCGGATATTCTCTGGGTATGAGATTTTTCTTTTTTTTTTACACGGACAGTGCACATTAATCAACGTTTGAGTAAATGTGACTGTTTAGCCAGCTGGCTAATTTTCAACCGCAGTTCCTGGGCTGGTTATTAAAGACAATTACAATAACAATACAGACATGTAATTAA
>JACXGI010005043.1:0-49602 GCA_016801175.1 Esox masquinongy | reverse complement strand
TGTGTGTGTGTGTGTGTGTGTGCGTGCAGGTGTGTGTGCGTAACCTACATTGACTTTTATGACCACCCCCCGCCTCGTCAAACATCCTCCATCTGCTAGGCAGGAATTGCCATATAAAATACATGGGCCCAAGCAACACACCGTGCCTCCCCGATTCGCCTTGTTACACCAATCGAGCTGGCGTTGTCGAGGAATTGTCAACTGATTTTCCTCCGCCTTAACACATTTCGCTATTACTTCATCCGTCGGGGTTGTCTGGCTAATGAGCGGACGCCGGCCAAGGCCGAACCAGGGATCAGCAGGAAAGTTTAAACACACATCTCTCGCTTTGTGGCGGCGGGGGAGACATTTGCATAATGCCTGCCTGCGTTTTAATGGTTTCTGTTGGTCTTGGCATGTCGCAGCAAGAGGGGACCGAAGAGAGGGACAGAGAGGAACATTTTCTACCAAGTCTAATATAATAATGAGTTATGAATCTAGAACCAAAGGTCTACTATTATAATGACGTGGGAATCTACAACCCAAAGTCTAATGATATGATGACATATTAATCTAGAATCCAGTATAATATAGCAATGAGGTATGAATTTAAAACAGTGGAAGTATAAAACAGTGGTGATCTATTAGCCTACAACCTAATAGATCACCTCTGAAGGCTGTGGCACACCGCAGTGACTATAGACCTTGCGATCACTTGCCGTTCTTTTGACCTCTGAACTCTAACTCACCTCATGCTGTGTTTTGTTCAACACCCACGGCTAGCTCCCAGCATTTACTGATTCATCCTGTTGAATTGCTAGTTGCTAGACGCCAGCTCCGAGCCAATCAGAAAACAGGAGAAAAAAACGCCAGTGAATGTCAACGAGAGCGAGGAGAATAGGGTATTTCATGGGCAAAACAGGTAGTCTATGCAGTTTTCCCTGTTGATAGGTAGTCATTGTGAGCGTAACAATCGCTAATCGGAAACAAGGTGCTAATTGCTCTCACGTCTGAGCGCAAACCACGTGTCCTGTCACGCAAAAAGAAAGATGTCACAGGAAAATACATACGTCTTTACAATGGTATTAGACATATTATTTGGGGGTATTTTGGTGTGAGAGTTAAAAGGACACGTTGGTTGATTATTTTGCGATGCGTCCCATCCTTGAGTATTATCGTAATCTTGATAAACTATTGATTGACGCATCACCATGCCTAAGGACAGTCTCCCACTTAACTTGCAACTTGGTGCATCAGACACATACTCAATAGAAAGCCCAGGTAAGGTAGATATAGTACCTTACTATGTCCACCTCTGTTTTTATGACATTTCAAAACATAATTGCAACTTGATAGCTAACTAGTTTTAGTGGGCTGTAGACCCCAATCCCAGTACAAAGGCCTTGTTTTTTATAGTCTTACTTCATTTCCAACTGTCCAACTGCCGTTGCAGGCTGCATTTTAATCTCCCCTGTTAAGATCCACCTGTACCATTCCTAACCTATTGCAAACAACGACATGTTGTTCAACTATGTAATTTAATGAAATCCCGAGGACAATTTGTGGCCCAACAAAACAGAAACATAACATTCTTGACTTACTGATTCTGGCCTAATTTACTTTTTTCATTTAACAGCAGGTTACACAGCATGTAAAACAAAGACCCACTGCTCCCTGGAAGCACTGGTTTCTCTCCAGTGGATGGGTGCATATCATCTTTAATTTAATACCCGAAGAGACCTGCAAACTCCTGAAGAGCCATCATGAAGGGGGACCAGAAAGCCTGACCAAACCTGGATGGCTGTGAAGAAGGATGGAAAGATAACAGCCGCACACTGACTGCTTGGCAGACGAGAACGAACATCAACTAAATATATTTACAATGACCACTAAACTGACCACTGGACGGGGGAAAAACAGTAGTGGCATCCGAGATGAAGATTTCATCATTGATGCAGTGGTTACCATTGGCACGCATACTCTTGACTGTGAGAGCCTCAGCCCCAGAGATGTAACCGGAGATTCATGGTAAACTAAATGATGTTAAAACCCCATTCAAGATATAGAGAATTTATGGTAACACTTTATTTGAAGGGGTGTGCATAAGAGTGACATGACACTGTCATGATACTGTCATAACCATTGCATGACACATGAAGGAATCATTTTGAACGTTTATTAATGTTGTCATTAGGTGTTTTTCGGTTGATTATGTCATTTTTTTAAGCAAGGTTGACATTGTTTGGGATGTCTTTGTTATGACAACTTGACATTAACTGAGACAACATAACCTGTCAATGTCTTTTTTTATGACAACATGACAGTAACCAAGACAACATAACCTGTCATAAACATGGGCCAAATTATCAAACTTGAAGAAACTATTTAGCCAGTATTCTGTCTGCCATAAAAGGAACTTTCCTGAGACTGGTGCTCATACTCAGCATATTGAGCATGTATGGCATACAAATTGGAAATATGGAGTCATAAAGGTAATCGCACTCCTGAGTCACTGAAGATTCACCTCAAAATGATAGTGGTACCACTGGTTAGCCATACGCCATTATAATGGTGTCTTGGGCAGCCTTTTCCATGATGTGAAAAAACAAGTCAAGTTAATATCAAAGTTTTTTGCAGGAACTTAGTTTGGACTGTAATTTTGTTAATGTTGATGCAGGATATTCATTCATGTAACTAGTGGTTTGTATGAACAATAGGCTAAGTAATATACATTATTCAAGAGATAATATACATAATCCAATTTGTTAATATGATTACAGTGCGGTAACCATTATTAAAAGGTAGACTGGCTACTTGCGTCTTCAAATAGGTGTGACACATACAAAATGTATGGTCGAATTTGGGGTTGATATAGAATTTTGAAGGACACTTTTATATTGAAGGACACTTACTACGGTTGGCCTATAGGGGGCAGTTTGACGTGGTCGTGTTGCGTTGGGACTGTTAACGATCAAAACCCCTGCGCGTTCTCGTAACTCTTCAAGGAAAAGCCATGTCTTTCTCATCATTTATCCTGTTTTCCTGGTCGGTAAAGTACAAAAGTACACTGGACCCAGTTTGATAACTTGCCTGTTAAATTGTATGTAGAGGGTTGGAAAAGCGTGGTAATTGTATAACTATGACAGAGACCCATGTCTATGTAAAATGCCATGACGGTGGTGCATTCCTTTGGAAAAAACTAATTTGTTACTGTACTGTACTGTACTGAATTGTATTTTTCGAAAACAACACTCCTGACAATTAATTTTGTAACTGTATTGTTTAGGAATTTTGCAATCGTTGCACTGTAAGGGTTAGCGATTAGCTAGTTCCTTGTTCCTTGTTGTTAGCTGGCTTCGGTTGGTTATTAGCTGGCTCCAGTTAGCTGAATGCTAGCTCCAGTCTAGTGTTTGTCAGTTCCGGGTAGCACTTTGCTAACTTGCTCAGCTATGTTCTATTTGTGTTAACATGAAGGTAATTTGTTAAACTATCACTATCTAGCCTACTTTATAAATAATGTTTTCAATGTGATTATATTATGAATAGTTTATATTACTTAGGCTATTGTTCATGCAAAGAACTAGGTACTGTACATGAATGGATGACCTGTATCAACCTTAACAAATTACAGTACTAACTGTGTTCTTGCAAAAAACGACATGAGTTTATGTCCTGTGTCAACATGAACAAATGACACTCCTGTTAATGCATTTGTAAACCATTAATAAAGTAAGGGTTATCATTGTAAACCGTTTGTTCATGTCTTGTTCATCATTGTTCATCAATGTTCGTTCAAGGTAACTACTGCATTTGTTCATGATTGTTCATTTACCCTTATCGGAAAGTGTTACCAAAGTAGGATTGTTGAAAGTAGTTTTTTTTTTTTAGTAAACATTTGTTGTGCAAAAACAATAAAGGAAATGTATTGCTTTTGTTAAGGTATTTAAAAGAATTTGACAGACTTAATTGCATATTTTTGACAGTATTTGACAAACTTAATGACATCTTTATGACAAGACCAAATTGTACCACTGTACTTGATGTCAAGAAAAATATTCATGACACTGTTATGAAAGTCTTTGACAGTGTTATAACACGTCATGACATGTTTATGACAAGTCCAAATTGTACCACTATACTTGAGGTCAAGAAAAATATTCATGACACTGTTATGAATGTATTTGACAGTGTCATAACGCATCATGACATCTTTATGACAGGTCCAAATTGTACCACTTTACTTGAGGTCAAGAAAAATATTCATGACACTGTTATGAAAGCATTTGACAGTGTTATAACACGTCATGACATCTTTATGACAAGTCCAAATTGTACCACTGTACTTGAGGTCCAGAAAAATATTCATGACACTGTTATGAATGCATTTGACAGTGTTATAACACGTCATGACATCTTTATGACATGTCCAAATTGTGCCACTTTACTTGAGGTCAAGAAAAATATTCATGACACAATTATAATGATCTAATGACAACCAATTTCAAAACCAACCACATATGACAGTTGTATTTAATGCTAACACATAAAGCTAAATAGTTTCTTCAAGTTTGATAATCAGGCCTGCTATGACATGTTTATGACAGGTAATGTTTCTGACTAACTGCGCCACAGCATGGTTTGGCTTTGCTCCGTAGCCGACTGGAAGGCCCTGCAACAGGTGATGGAAACCGCCCAGCACATCACTGGTACCCAGCTCCCGGTCATTGTAGACCTCCAGCCCAAGCGGTGTCTGCACAGGGTGTGTGGCATCATCAGGGACCCTTCACATCCATGCCACAAACTGCCCTCCTTCCATCAGGCAGGTGGAATAGGTCTCTTCGTTCCCGCACCAGCAGGCTCAGGAACACTTTCTTTCCATCTGCTGTAACCCTGCTGAATTCTGTGACCCATCACTAACCATATCCACCCTTTGTACTACTGGACTCGTGACACTGCCTTGCAAAGACTGAAGTTTTCAGTTGTTACAGGTACATGTCTACCTCGGGAACCTCATTGCTGCTATCCCTGCATTTCAGTTGCACATGCTACCCTACTCCTTCAATTTCATTGTACTATACTTGTTCAATTACAATAAAGTTGAATCTAATCTAATGTTGTCGTGGTTAATGTCAAGTTGTCATAAGAAAGACATTGACAGGATATTTTGTCTTAGTTAAGGTCAAGTTGTCATAACAAAGACATTGACAGGTTGTGTTGACTCAGTTAATGTCAAGTTGTCATAACAAAGACATCACAAACAATGTCAACCTTGCATAAAAAATGACAATCAACTGAATGACACCTAATGACAACATTCATAAACATTCATAATGATTCTTACGTGTCATTTCATGGCTATGACAGTATGATGACAATGTCATGTCACTCTTATGCACACCCCTTCAAATAAAGTGTTAACGAATTTATTTTTGTGTAAAATATAAATTAGCAATATATAATGTACGCTTAATTGGGTATCTTACTGTTGTTCATTTATTGTAGTCATTATAAGTAAAAATAAATTTTGATATGAAGTTAATATTTGGCGGCCACAACCGGCAATTTCAAGTTTAGTTAAACTAGCTAAACAAACTATGTTATTATCAAGCCTAACCTTATAACTTACAGTAACATTAGCTAGCTGGCTTAGTAATTAGCTATACTTAACCTCTATTTTTGCAGAGTTAAGATGAATTGCTATGAGAGAATTGGTTTGTTTTCCCCAAAAACATTTTCCCTGCTGAATCGCTCACAAAAAAGAAAAATGCAGTTGTTTTGCTCAATGACATTCACAAGCTACACAGAAAGGAATAAGAATGTAAGGAGATATTCAACACTAAATACCTTTGGAAATCCCAGAAGATATTGCCTATATAATACTGAATGAAGCTCACAGTTTTGTCACAGACTCTAAATTGTTGCCTCTGACTAGTTAATAGTTATAATACTAATAAATGTGTCTTTATATATTGTTTTGTTTAAATCAGTATGTGGTTTAACAGATCCTCATTTTCTTTGACATTTTACAATATAACCCCTTGAATGCAAATGTTTAAGTGAAACGACTTGGTGATTTACTTGGATATCCTAAAAAGAAAATGTTAGAACATTTGAATGTGAGGCGAATATGCTGGCCAAGCCAGTGGATTTATTATCAGAGTTCTTTCCGGCACCAGGCAGTCCTTTTACTGAACGCCTAACTTAACCGTCAAAATGTTTACGGTGAAACATTGGATTTCAATGTGAGTTTGAAAGCTATATAATAATGCTTTACCCTTTGCACTTTATGCAAAGAGTCAGGGGTTTGTCTTAGCCAGATGATTTGACCAGAACAAATCTAGGCTGCAGTCCAAACATGAAGTACAGTCCTTGGCCCTCAACCCTTTGAAGGACATTGTAACATTCTTGTGTGCTTGCCCAAACAAGGGAGAGTGATGTTTGGAGAGCAAGTATTGGAAATGGTGCCTAAAACCAACACATCTAAGTTATTGATGTAACCAGCAACCCAACACAGCATTTGTCATGTAGCCAACATTAACTGCTAAAGCTGCCCATAGCCAGCAAGCTTAGCTTATAGTTTTGTCGTTATTATTCTCCAAAAACATGTTGTGTCCAGTTGTCTATCCAGGCTTGTTTTTTTTAATTGCTTTAGTAGTCTGATTCACACTGAATGTTACATTACCATTTGCCACTCTGCTACAATGAACGTTTTATATGCAAATGATTTAGCTAGCATCAAAGAAAGTTGTTTTACAGTCAAGGTGTTGTTGTGTTTATTATGTTTTTAACCAAGTCACCAAACTGCAGTTTGCTTCGTTTCTGGCTGATAGCAGCCCTGCACATGAACAACGTTTTTCGCTCACCTAACAAACTCCCCTCGGTGACCACAGGGATTCCCCAGAGGGGAAATGGCTGGGTGAAGGTGAATGTTACCGTAGTTAGACAGCTGGCCTGAGAAAAGCACCTACACGACCAACAAGTAATAAGTCCTCAATCAGTCCCATTGAGGAACATCCGGTCCTTTCCCTGCAGACACTCTTGACCACATTCATCTTCTTCCTCCTGATTCTGTGTTTTTAATTGTAGTTACGGCCACGTAACATAGCCACAACTCCTAACCGGCTCGGGAAAGCGGAGGTTCGGGACATTTCTCTAGCTTCTCTTCCCTATTTGTTCACACTACTTGCTTAAACAAGATGTCTGTGTAATCGATGTGTGGGAGAACATTAATGAAAGCTCAGTTAAGCTTTCAGGGACCAGACCGGCCTGATGGAGTCGCTGTTGCACAGAAAACAGGCAAATCCCTGACCCCAGCTGTGCTGGCCTAATACACATCGCCTTTTAAGGATTCTGCGGACCACTTCAGACGACCTTGTCCTTTTCAGATCTGCACAGAGCACCAAGTGCACGACTTCCAGTCAGCTGCCTAAGCAGGACGTCCCAACCAAAATAGCAAAGTGCTGATGAGGTGCTCCCTCTTGCAACCCCTTATGAATGATGCATGCCCGGCTGGAGTTTGGCTGTGTGGGAGAAGCAGCCTAGCAGCAAATTAGCATTGATCAAGGGGTCTGAAATTACACTGATCTCAGCTAAAACCTTCCTGGGTGCCCCCTGGTGTAAAGAAAATGGACAGGGTGGATAGTTAGGGGTCGTGTCCAAAATGGAATCCTATTATTTACACAGAGGGACATACCCTTTGGCCTGGTCGGAAGTAGTGCACTACATCAGGAATGGTGTGCCGTTTGGGAATTGCCCAGGGTGGATGTGAGTCAGAATGATGGGATGAGGGCGTCTGTGAAGTGGGGTTGGTTGGAGTGTGTGTGGGGGTGCTGATAAGAGAGGAGGAATGCATAGTGGAGGTGAGTTGGAAGTGGGTAAGATGGAAAGAAGAGCAGATGAACAGGGGAGGACGACCAGAGGAAGAAGGAAAGAAGAGGACAGGAAGAGTCGATGAAGAGGAAATGAAGAGGAGATTAAGAAAGGAGGCTATGGAACTTAGGAGTATAGGAAGTGGATAGGTGGTACTCCGGGAAGGGGAGGTGATACACTGATGGATGGTCTGACTCCAGAGGATAGGTGGTACTCAGGGAAGGGGAGGTGATTCACCAATGGATGGTCTGACTCCAGAGGATAGGTGGTACTCAGGGAAGGGGAGGTGATTCAACAATGGATGGTCTGACTCCAGAGGATAGGTGGTACTCAGGGAAGGGGAGGTGAAACACAGATGAGTGGTCTGACTCCAGAGGATAGGTGGTACTCAGGGAAGGGGAGGTGAAACACAGATGGTTGGTCTGACTCCAGAGGATAGGTGGTACTCAAGGAAGGGGAGGTGAGACACTAAGTAATAACAGTGAGGGACTACACACAAACACAAACTTCTTTTTTTCTATCCTTGCGAGGACCTGAGACTTATTCCTGACCAACAAAAGCATCTTCCCCGTTCCCTAGCCCTAAACTTAACTGTAACACTAACACTAAACCCCAAACCTAACCATTAATGCATGAACCTGGAATGAACCCCAGTTTTAACCCAATTGTTGCTTTTTTTCTAAACCTAACATTAGCCGGCAATTGCATTTACAGCCAAAAAACCTTCTGGGGACCTATTATCCAGGTTTTTCTATATTTGTGGGTATACCCCCCACCCGTACACAAAAACTTGCGCGCACGCACGCACACACACACACATTAATGCATACACATCTGCAGCAGCATCCCATTGAGTAATAACGATAAACAAGCACCATCATGGGTCTGTAATGGACCAGTAATGATTATCACCATCATCAGTCTGACTGTGATTATCTGCGCCCGTCGTTAGCCTAATCTCTCCCTCCCTGCAACCGCAGGAGAGACATGAGAGACATGAATGACACCCCTCTTTCTCTCATTCACACCCATTGCACGTCTGTTTACAAGCTGCCACGGCTCTGTGTGTGGTTTGTGTGTGTGTGTGTGGTTTGTGTGGGGTGTCTGTGGCGGGACGGTAAGAAGTGTGTGTGTGTGTGTGTGTGTGGTTTGTGTGGGGTGTCTGTGGCGGGACGGTAAGGAAAAGTGTGTGTGTGTGTGTGTGCCTCAAGAACTTTCTGCTAAGAAAATGACTTCCCATCACTATGTATCAGCTGCAATGTGCAGTGGTTGACAGGCTAGAGTGCTACGCATGTGTGTTTTTGCGGGCGCAGCGACAGTTGTGGCAAGCTGAGACTACACAGCGACAACGTCGCGTCGAGCAAGGGCTGCTGGGTGCTGCCAGGGCGTCTTCTTTGATAGAAGAACAAACAAACTGCTCCAAATAAAAAAAATAGGAAAAAAATAGTGTGTGCCACCTGACGTGTTTTGGGCAGAAGGCCTTGTGAGAGATTAAGCGAGCATGTGGAAATGAATTCTGCCACCTTTTAGCTCCTGGCAGTTTTCAGAGTGTGTGTTTGTGTGTTCCAGCAGGGAATGGGCTCTTTTTATGTTTCAGACGTTGGAAGCACTGAGCACTACTTTGTACCTAGGTGTTTGTCTACATTTATGTTTATGCGTATATGCATTTTTCTTTCTTCCAAATAAAGACAAGACATGTATCATTTTCCCTGCACTCAGGAAAATCCTGGTTCGTGCAATCATGGATGTGTTCACTCATGGTTCGTCCGCAACCGGGTTATATTTGGCAGAGCCGGAACCAGACACACCTGCCTCGTGTCCATCTACTTCCTGGCAGTCACGCAATAGGCGTTTATCACCTACTCGATGCGCTAATGCTTTGGCCAAGCCTCAGTCGATAGTTATGATGTTGGAGAATGTGTAAAGCCGTTCGGGCACGTGTAGAGGACTTATCTGGTTTCTTGCCCTCTGTATTGCTGGCAGTGGGTTTATCGTTCTCACATCTGCTACACTACAGAGGAAACAGGAATGGGCGTCACGTGGTGTCGACGGGCAAACTCCGTGCCCCGGCGAAATGAACATGTGCTCACCTTTGACTTCAGGGTTGTGGAATCTAGTGGAAACAGTTCATCTTCCGCAAGCAGGCCTCACATCACTGTATCTATTTAATCGCGGCCTCGCCCATCCTGATTTGTCCAAGTGATCAACGACCAAAAACTCCAAACCGGAAACTGCTTCTGCAGAAGATAACATAATTCTCAGTGGGCCTTGACAATTCTCTCTGTAATCTGTCCATGCGAATTTGACAGTCCATGAGAGATTACGAGTAAGATCATTATAGAGCAACATTGCCAAAAGTGAAAATAAAGCAAATCAGGACATTTTCCATTGAACAATTTCGGTCTAAAAACCTCACTTTCCCCCTTTTCCTCACTATAAAAAGCCAGTGTGTTATCTATTAACTTAAAATAGCACGAGAAATCCCTTTCTGTATCTTATCCCATTACACCAGTATGTACATAAGAGTCCCCTGTGTTTCGGAGCTTAGCATGCCTTTCATCATTCGCACAATGTAAAACCACACTTTATTACAGATTAAAACAGAAGCTACGCTTATTCAAAATGATGTATAGCATCGCTCAGCACTTAAAATAAACACAGATGATGCAATTAATTGCTTATGATCAAAACCCTCAGGGGTAACGGGGTACGCCACAAGCCTGTTAAACGGGCAAACGTGCAAAAGTTAAGCTAGCATGTGGGGCCGTTTGCATTCCTCTTGTGTCTCTCTCTCACACACACACACACACACACACACACACACACACACACACAGGATGTACAGACACACACACACAAACTGTACCATTATGCCGACTGGGTTTCAATGTTATGGTAATAGTAAATGAGAAAAATAAAATGTTTGTGTGTGTCTGTCTGTCTGCCTGTTACTGAGTGTGTTTCTGGGACAATATGTCTGTCTTCAGTGTGTCTCCTTCTGTTGGGCTGGCTCTGTGGGAGCCAAGGGGCTGACCAGATTCCTGGTAGGGGCACATTAGCCACCTGTGGAGCAGTTAAATGCCTCATGAACACCGGGGGCCAAGTGAAGGGAAAGGGATGAACCATGATGTCCTGTCAGAGCTAATTCTTAGAGGCACCTCATCTGGAACGCAAATGGACCCCAAGAGCAGACCCTGGGAATCCCCATGGGGCAGTATGATAACTCCCAGATGGACAAGCCTTTGTCTGGAGGAGAGGCAGAGGAATGGGAATGTCTTCCTAACGTGGGGGGACGTGGGAGACCTCTCTGCTCCCATAGAGCGACATTTTATGAAATACATTTGGTACTAGATGTCTCATGCACTAGAGCACTGTAAGCTTTCACTAAAGCTTGTTGGTTTGGCAGATATGGCTTAACCCAGATATGGATTAAACCATGTGAGACTGTCATCATGCGGGCGTGATTGAATTTGGTCATGTCATTATGTTTTGCCTGATTCTGTTATGTTTTTGCAAGCCACACCATTTTTCTTTTCCTGTGTTGTGCAGAATCTCGTGAATCAGGATGTGTCATTTACTGACTTTCGGCGGATGTTGGGTTCCCTAATGAGACAGGCGTCATTAAGACGTCTGTAAATTTCAAACCGTTTGTGACGCAAACACATCACCTACCTCAGTTGAAACGGGAGAGCCATTAGAACATGCTGGTGAGCCATTTTCCACTCAGACACACAGAGCCTTAGATATCACAGAATATATCCGGAGTTATCAGTTGTCTTGTCACTTTGACAATCACCTTGACCGAATGGTTATAGTATCAAATTCATAAGTCGCTCCATTCGAATTAGGAGTCTCTGGAACATGTGGATGTGTTTAGTTTTGAGGTAAGACGCTCACAAGCCATGAAAATCACCTTCATCGGGTGGACTTACAAATGAATTCCTTAAATATAATCAGTTGGAGCTAGAAAAAATATAGGGGGGATATAATAGTTTTTTCCCCCTCTTTTGGATACAAAATAGGCAAAGCAGTACATAGCTAAAGAACACTTTTGTTTTCCCTATATTGTGTGGTAAGATTAGGTAGAATCTGGTTTTATGCAAAATAACACTAAAGACACATTCATTGCCATACATGTAATTTATCAATATTTTTTCCTACAACACTATGTCAAAACACAAAATTCCCCTTTAAAAATTGAGCATGTTAACTTTGCACTCACGGAATTTAGTGCCTTTGACTTTTGGGTATCACAAAGCTCTTCATACGGACAAGTATTTATTTTTAGTTAGGCAACCCTCCTTGACACATAACCTCCTGGATGAGTTTCCCTGAACACAACGTGCCTTCAGATAACGGCATGTGAGTCGAAATATGTGAAATATTGTACAGTACCGTATAAAAAGAAGTTGCTGCGTGCACATTCCTCATTTTAATAAGCCCACAACCCTCTCATGGCTTGTCTCTCAGTACCTCTCAACATACATGCTTATATAGGATAATTTCCCTGCTGTTTCATTCTCATTTACTCCCCTTTGAAATGTAAACTGAGCCTTGGTCTGAAAATGCTAATGTTGCTAATCAATCTTTGTGTTGTCCATTTATTTATGTGTAAGGAAACAAATGTCATAAAATCAATGAACAAACCTCTAATCTGGGCCCGGGTAACTGGTCCATGTTGTAAATGTGGCAACTGAAAGGAGTTCTTGAGGGAACACATTACTTAAGCCGGACTACATTAAAGTTGAGAATCCAAATGAAATTGATATTGTGAGTCATGACTTTGTTTGACATAAACGCTTATAACAGCACAAAGTAGGCTTTCAATAGACGGATCAAATTAAGTGTTCCCACTCGAAGTGACTGTGAAAGCAAAGCTGGAATTCTATGCACCCACTTGGCTGTAAATGTTTTCTCATGCTCCCCCTCATGAGTACATTGATATTCATGTCTGGGTAGATGGAAGTGGGGATGGTAAATAATAAATTCCTCTGGATCCAATCCTTGTACTTGCGAGCTTTCAAGCTGCACATTTGGACGCTCTGCAATGTTGGATGTTAATAATTCAATAGGCCGTCACTGTGAACACAGTGCCGAGTAATTTTCTTTCTGGGTGTCTCCATGAAATCGTCACCCAGGACTGAACACCTGTAGGATAGGAATAGGACAAAGCCAGTGCCTGCACTTTCTTGAGTAGACAAGAACAGGAAAATGTAAGAAATATTTATTTAAAAACATGTATTGTATGATTTTTACCTGTAAATATATATCTGTAAAATCCTAATAACACTTGCTTCTACGTTTTTGGGCCAAGTCTAATGCTTTATTAGAAATGACTTGTTGTTTTCACCATTGCTTTGATGAATTCTGTGTTGCAAGGGGTTCTGTGTTGCCCTTGTCATCACAGCGGATTAATGAAATGCCCCATGCGGCCATGTTGGAAAGACACTCCCAAGCAATTACCTTAACCACAACCAATCTGCATTTTCAAAGTGCCGTATCGTTTGTGAGGTGCGTGAAGTGGCCCTAATGAACAATTGGATCATCCATTAAATGGGAAGCTCATTTGCAAAAATGGTGGCAGTTGCAGTGAGGGCTACTTCACATGTAAAGTGCCATCAGGGCCTAACACAGACACTGGCACTTGCTAATCAGTCTAAAGCAAACAGCTTTTCCCAACACTGTAAATTCAACCAGGCCCAGAGGCGGGTAGTGACTGAGTGGTTTGGTTAAATGGCTCATTTGAATCAATGGCAGGAAAATAAGCACAAACTGTCAGGTAGAGCGGTCTTACAGCCCCCCCCCCCCAGAATCAGGGTCAACAGAAATAATTAAGCCTTTGACGTGTTCGAACGACAAGCCACCAGATTACAAGCGCAGGGCGTGCATTGTGAGGATGAGTGATGGGATGAGGACCGGGGAGGGTGGCCGATGCGACTGGAAAAAGTAGTCTCAGTCCCATAATTATTTTATTTGGGCGCATTATCGCCAAAACCTGTCAAGGAATTCTATCTTCCTCTGGGATGACAGACGTGCTATAAAAAGTGGGCTTTTAGCAACAAAAGCTTGAATGCTGTCTTCAGAACAACAACATTTTTAACATTTTTAACCGTCAACAGTATGTTCCCCCTTATTTGCCTTTTATATGCAGTTACTTTCCTGAACCCATATTTGAACAGGTTCCTATGTTCCTAATATAATCCCTTCTCTGAAAAATGACTGCACTTCAAACTACCTTCAAACAGCGCCTCAGAAGCTTGTGTGCATCAGAAAGAATGAATTCACCTCAGTGTTCCTAAGAATCCACAAAGTTTCACTAAGGTAGTCATCAATTTGTCCGTGATGGTTTTGTAAGAAGGCAAATTCCCGATGTGTAATCATACGAAGCAAGTCACAGAGGGTAACAAACAACAGCCTAAACTGCTTTTGCATGTTGTGTAACACTTTCGGTTTGGGTTGATTGTTTTTATGGCATGTTTACTTTGTTAAAACAGTGATTTGTGGACCTCTTCATTGTAATGCCTGATACTGACAGATTATGTACATTGTGACGTCACTGTGAACAAAGTCTCTATGACCAACACAGAAGGAGATATGTACGCCAAAAGTGAGGATGTCAAATTGACACAGATAGTCAATCGATTCTATTTGGGGGGCTGAAATTGAGCATGTATTTCTTTTCCCTTCTGACTTAGTCAAACTCCCAACAAGCAAGCTCCATTATCCAGCTCTCATCCCCCATGTAAGCCAATACTGCATTGTATCATTCCCCCTGAATAACTTGATCTAATCTCCTGGAATCTGGCACTCCTCCCTTGGGACTTAACTGACAAAAGCTGTGCTTATACCTGCCTGTAAAACTTGCGTCCTCCTTCCGGATGTTGTCCTGATCGTGTCTGTTTACAGTCACGAGATAGGATCACATCACAATGTGTCTTTTAATTACACATGCCCAAAGAATTTGGACAAGAACAGAATGAGGAGAAGATCAGAATGAGGACAAGATCAGAATTTGGACAAGATCAGAATGAGGACAAGATCAGAATTTGGACAAGATCATAATGAGGACAAGATCAGAATGAGGACAAGATCAGAATTTGGACAAGATCAGAATGAGGACAAGATCAGGTCAAAGAATGCATGTTGGAACCAAGCATCAAGGGGCTTCAACATAAACAAGGCTTATTGTGTGTTTCGTGGCCCACATTGGCTGCATTTACGCAGGCAGCCCAATTCTGATTGTATTTTTAATCAGATCTACCCTGGAATCATCTGATCACAAAAACAAAAAAATCTCCTGTAATTAAGCAGAAAACACAATTAGTGAGGTGGGGGGGGGTCACAATTGGGATGCCTGTATAAATAAAGCCCTTTCTGGGAGGATGCAGACTGGCATGAAAGGAGGGGCGATGGGGATCAGGTGTGAACGGGTTGCAGGCATGCCTCTCTGTCCTGTTTACACTCACACATCGGGAGTTGCCCCGGCTGCTGCGCCAACCATGCTGACCAAACCAGCAACGCGGTGAGCGTGGGCACGAAGCAGAAGAACGGACACGTTTCAGTACACAAGGCGCCATCACACTCCGTCAGTACTGCGGGCTACTTGGCAGAAGATGAAGCACTGTGGTCGAGTCGTGGCGGAGTGGTCGGTGAATGCATGATCGTCAAGGACCAGTAGAGGAGGTTCTGGGTCGCCTCCACACACGTCATTGGGAGATTTAGTTCTTAGTTGACTTTCTCTCTTCTTTCTGGCATCTCGACTGTTGACGTTTCAAAGCTTCGGTGGAGGCCTTCGCGTGTATGGAATGTGCAGTTTTATCTGGAAAGCCTATGAGTGTTTCTACACTAGTTTTAAAGAGCACGACTGATTTCAAATAACGTCGCTGTGAAATGTAAATGGAATTTTACATTCACACGAGCAACGAGTCACTCTCACTGCGCCGTAAGGTGAAACACGTGCTCACAGCGCTTTGGCTGAAACAATGACCTAGAAGACTTCTAAACTTCCTGAAAATGTTGTTTACCTGGTGACTAACGTGGCACTTTTCCCATCAAAGGTTCTGTGGCTGGTGATAGTACTATTGCTTCAGTGAAAATGTGAGATGTATTTAGTTGCTTCGCAAATACTGTTTTTTCCCCCTGATTTTGTTTATGGAGCTGGAAGGACTCACCAAACCGGACTTTCACTCCAATACACACTGAGCGAGACGTCGTCTTTAGATATCAGTAGCCGAGGGGAGTATCGGTCAGAAATCTTGCATCAAGTCTTGTTCATCTAAATAAAAGTATGATAGTTTTGTGCAAACCCTCAAAGCCACTATATTTCCTAGACAGACATTTATGTTTCTGTAACACCTCACACCCCACGTCATCACAAATGCAAAAAAGAACCACACACATTGGAAAATGTCATGCTCATTGAACTTGGCAGGGCGACAGCCTATGCAAATCACACATCAAATCATATCCTGAGGTGAAAGAAAAGACATCACAGAAGCAGGACAGCGCCGAGTGTTCAACATGAACAGACAACACCTCCCCTTTCACCATACCCTCGCTCTGCCAGGCTTTAAGTGCTTGAAATGGGGCCCAGTGAGTCATGAGTGTTGCATTCTCAACTGATGCCCGGTTTTAAACAACAACAATCCAGTCAAGGGGACAAAGACAAAGCAGATGTTTAATTCTATCCGTGAACGGGGGAGTGGTCTAGTTAGGCTGTGGGGGAGGGGTCATCTCCCTCTCTCACTCTGTGTGCCCCCTCACCCCTGCACCCATCCTGGGCCTGACACTTTCTGCAAACGGTTGGTTGTGGGGGCCTAAGCCTGTTAATGACGAGGGCTCCCCGAGTCCCACAGATGGCTAATCTAGCCTTTGTCTTCCTCACAGCCACACCTCAGCAAACACCGTCCCATTGGCTCACACAGTCTGGGTGGCAGCTTTTACCTCATTTTATCCTACCCCTAATCCTGTTTAGCAACACTCTGAAACCCCTGAATGGTCTTTTTTCCGTCCTTTTCTCCTCCCTCTCTTTTGTTTTTCTGGAATGAGGGTAGAGGGAGGGGTAGAAGGGGGACATTTATCCCTCCGTCCTCAGTTGGGGAGCGACAGGGCCAATAAGAGCAAAGTGCTTGCTGTGGAATGTCTAAGATAGAGTTCATGACCTAGCTGATTAGCAATTATGCTACTTGTGTGTTTGCATTCAATAATACTTAGCGATGACATTTTCAGATTCCAGTGTCATCCTCACGGCCTGCTCTTTCATCATCAGATGCTGTGAGCCCTGTGTGCGTATGTCATGCCGGCCCTGCTCTAACTTGGCACTCCCAGAATCCCTCACTTCATCCGTGAAGCAGGGGGGCCTCTGAATGAGGCTTGAAGCGGACCCCGAATTGAGCGTCTCCGTCTCCCCAACCTCCCCCAGACGAGGAATGCTAAAACACACAAGAAAGGGGCTCTAGACTGTGTGTGTGTGTGTGTGTGTGTGTGTGGGTGTGTGTGTGTGTGTGTGTGTGTGTGTGTGTGTGTGTGTATATGTGTGTGCGTTTCTCATCTTGCTTTCTGTCTGTTCCCTCAGATTGTTTGTTTTCACATATCAAAGTATTTTAGTCTCCACCCCTCCTTAAATGAAACTTTGCTGTTGATACTGATTTGAATAACTGGATAAAGCACAAAGAATCACACAGAAGACGGATCGACACTGAACTCCTTCAACGCCCTCTCAAAAAGACATTGTTGTGTCCGACTGCCACTGTTGAGTTTGTGTTCTGGAGGATTACAGGCGACGAGAGAATGCACTTAACACATTTTGTTTTGTATTTTATCTCCTTTCTCCCCTCTCTTTGCATCGCAACATTTTGAAAGGGGAGGAATTACTGGCAAATGGGATTGCTTTTCTATCAGTTGCGGTCCAGGTATTGGCACGCTAAACATCAAAGGGTAACCTAGCTCTTTGAAGAATGGGCTAGACGGGAGACATCTGTTTTTTTCCCCCCAGTTGTAATAATTGTTGAGCCTACCCTCATTTAACACTGCAGGTGAATGAGAGAGCTATGGGGTTATGAGGACTTGACAATCGGTCTGTGGCCCAGAAATCCTCACATTCAATGACTAGGCGGTGATATCTTCCAAAGGGAAATAACACCTTACCTGAGACGGATAATGACAAGCACGCAGGTCTCGAGATATTAATTACCACAAATAATATGCACAGCTGGTATTCAAAAGGCGCTATTGCAATCCTATTTGGATATTGTTGTGAGCGTAAAAAATCAGGATTGGAATAAATCAAGGTGTTTATAAACTGAAGTAAATTAAATAATGCCAAAATAAAATGATGATTTACAGCACATTTGTCCAATGAAGTCCTTGTACTCTGGTGATGGCATATTTAATAATATATAATCAGTGGCGTGGTTAGGCCTGGGCGTCCGGGGCTATAGCCCCAGATCTTTTATGAATAGCCCCGGATCACAAACGGACCAAATAATAATGATAATAAAAAAATAGCCCGATCTATTCATCTGTAATTCCGATCGCGCATTATGACAATGTAGACGTGTAGGCTGCTAGCATGTACATCGACATTTTCTTAATGTACATTCAAAACCCTGTACTTTCTGTTCCGGGCGGGGCGGGAGGTTGGGCTAAGCCCCGAATGTATTGTTATCCTAGCGACGCCTCTGTATATCATTATATATACATCATATGGGTTGGCTACCATGAGTGTGTAGGCAGTTTACCTCCGCAGCAACGGTCATCAGCAGTGGATTTGCACTCCCTTTACAGTCAACCGTCTCGATGCTGAAAATGCCCTGTCTTTTTCGCAGACTGTGCGTCAGGCTTTTCTGACGCACAGTCGTATTCATTCCGAAAAAAAAAAAGTTCATTCTGCCTGTTTAATGAAATGTTGGAATATCGTATCTTGTGAAAAGCAAAGCTTCTTAAGACATGCAACAAACTGAGAAACTAATCCTCACAAAATCGTTGTGATTTATTGTTTCACTTTCTGTTAAGATATTAACTAATGTGCTTTGCAATGCATTTCGATGCACTGTAGTAGATATACAAAAGATGGCCCATTTTTACCATAGAAATGCACAAAAGCTTGTATTTGTGTTGCATTACAGAACTCACACATGTGGCACAATATGACACATTAATACCATAGAAATGGTCATATGTAGGTAATAATTTACCTTTAAATATGTTTGAAAGATTAAAAGATTGTTAAATGATCCAAGGCAAGAGCATTCTACAAATCAACATTTCATCTTATGAGATTTATGCGCTTAGAATTCATGATGCCCTCCAAAGCCTGTTTGAAGGAACGACTTGTCTACTTTGGAATAATGACTTGGAAGAGCTTGAAGTCTGGAAGTCTGGAGGACAATTGCCACCACTGACACCCATGTTGGTATACCAGAGATTCCTAGAGGTAATTGTTGAAGGGGCATTCATGTCTATTAGTAGGTAGGTATTGAAGCATTTGATGGAAAGCAACATTAAACAGGACCTTCCTAGGATAAATGTATGTGTCTTTATCTGCATAGAGCTGACATTACTATGGCATAAGCACACATAACCATGACATAAGCATACGTTACTATGACTTGAGCACTCATTACCATGACATAAGCACTTGTTACTATGACATGAGCACATGTTACCATGACATAAGCACTCGTTACTATGACTTGGGCACACGTTACCATGACATAACCACTCGTTACTATGACTTGAGCACACATGACTATGACATAAGCACATGTTATCATGACATAAGCACAGATTACTATGACTTGAGCATGCATTACCATGACATATGCACATTACCATGACATAGGCACTTGTTACTATGACTTGGGCACACACTACCATGACATAAGCACTTGTAACTATGACTTGAGCACACATTACATAAACACACGTTACCATGATGTGAGCACATGTTACCAGGAAATTACCTCACATGATCCCATACCAACAGCTTTTCAACACATTTTCTCCATTTCCAGTTGCTAAAATTTCTATTTCTTCTCTCTCTCCCTCTTCCTTTCTGTCTTTCTCTCTCTCTTTGTGTTTTCTCCTTTCCTCTAGATTTTAAATTATATTTGCTTTATTGACATGACAAACATGTGGATTCCTCCCTACGCTGAGCCCCTGTGAATCATTTGGTTAGTGCTGCTAAAGTTACTGCTGAAGAGGGTATTTGGTAAAAGCAGCAGAGGTCTGATGTTCTGGTGTGGATTTTAAAGTCAAGACAAGAGAAGGCCTCGTCACACAAAGAGGGTTGCTGTTCTCCCTGTGATGAGCCGGCACAAATGCCAGGCTCTCACTGAATCATTCCTCTAGTAAATGTCCTCCAATCCATTGGCCGAATAGTTTGCCCAGAGGTCAGGCCCATAAATGCGAAGCAGGGTCATGGTAATTGAAATCAATCATCGTGTTTTACTCCACTTTGGGGCAAAGTATGCCCGAGTAAGAGAGTGAAGAGAAGGACAGGAGGGGGAACCGTTTGATAAGAGAATTGTGTTGGGTCAGAGAGAGCGTGTGGAGATTCTGAGGTAAATACTGTTGTCATAAAGTGTGTATCACTTATATTTTTGATGAGATGTAAATTACATTAACTTGAAATCTCTCAATTTCACATTTTCAGGACATCGGTGTAATAATAAAAAGTCCTCTATGAATATCAGTCATCCATTCCCTGGACTCACCTCTGCAAGTGATGCATTTTTTTGGAGAACTTTGAATTACGATTTTCAGCGTAGTGGTAATCAAAACCGACTTGGCCATTTATCACTGTGAGCTTGAAAACAAAAATGTATATAGTAACCTATAAAGTTCTGTATTCATTATGTTTTATGAAAACATTTAACATATTTCCATATACCAACCATAGAATTAACATTAGCATAGCTTTGAAAAAACATTAACACAACACATTGGTTTTTATGCGGTATGACCAGATGTCATTTCTTTTGTTCTTTGAGCCAAGACCCATTCTCAACACAAGTTCAAAGGTCACTGTCTGGCCAAACAGCGTGCTCCCTAATAGCACGGCGTAAACATTAGCAGCAGAATGACCTGCCTACTGATAAACTCCACTGACGGTCAAATCGATGTCCTCTTCCTCACACCAAACCAACATTTTGCTCTGTTTGGCAATGACCTCTGGTGTGTCTGTTTAAGCGAAGCCACAGGGTCCGAGCCAGCCTAGCCAGCAACTCGCCTCCCGGACCGTGGCACCTCAAAATGTCCATTTAGGCTGGCGGACAACGTGAGATCCGAACAACTTGAAAAATAAGACTGTTGAAATGCATAATAAAAATGTGTACATTGTAAATGTGTTCAAACTGTTGTGATGGTATGCCTGCATGCGTGTATGTTTGTATGTTTTTTTAAAGTTATGCAGATTAGTTTGACTTGAACGACCCCAGCATACTCTATATTTCCTTTTAGATTTTCTCAAGTTAACTTAATCAAGTCCCCAGGTTTAATTGGGTAACACATTACTCACAGTCAATGAAATGTTGCAGTTCCATTTAAAGCCATTGATATGGCCAGCATACACAAGAGGACCGGTTTTAGGTGAAGGGGTGTCCTCCTTGGTCATGAATATATCAGTTCGGCTTCACTTAAATGTGTCAGGCTAACTCACTAAGAGGCTAATAGCCTCCTACCCGAAAAAGCTGTAGAATATGTCTGCCACACTAGTCATTCAAACTTCTAACGGCACACAGACTTCAATTCCCAGCCGCTAAGTGAATTCAAACGAAGGCCAAGCTGACCAGGTTTAAAAAACATATTCTGACTTTCAACAAGGTCAAACGTTCTCTTTTTTGTGCATACAAACTAGGCTCCCCATCAGATCATAATGAATTTCCAACAAAGCAACCCAAATAGCCTTTCCTCCCGATTGCAATTAGGCGACCAAACCCTTTCGGAAAGGTTCCTGAACCCGATCAGTGCTCAGATTGAAAGCTATTCATCACAGCTAGCAGCTCTGTCAGTACACAGCAAGCGGTGCAATTGAGCTGCTCTGCACAATGTAGAGTACTTACATATCTGAGGCCAAATGTAATGGTCTATGTCTTAATTTGCTGTGCAGGGCAAATGTGAACGGCCTATTAGCCCACGTGTGACAGATACCCAGTATGTAAGGGGTAAACATGAATAATGTATTGCGTCACAACGCTGGGATATTGCATTTATTCACAAGTGAAAAATAAGATTTAAACATGGTGAAGAAAGTAATCTCAATTGCATACAAATGTTAAAGAATGTTGCATGTAATGTTGAACATACTTTATTTGCACTGAAGTGTAATTACTAAACTTGACATTTGCCAAGTGTTCCTATTAACATAATTTAAAGGTATCTACATTTTTATAACACTAATAACATTGACATTAAATACATAAATTGTGTCACAACTTGCTATGATTTAGATAAGTGTATCCATATTTAATTATGAAATGTGTTTTTGTTAGTATTAATAGTCAGTGCTATTAATAAGTCATCTCACTAAGATTATCTACCCTACATACAAAACAGATTTTGAAGATGTGCTTATGATATATGACAATAATAACGGCCAATCTACTTACTGTCGTTACAGTCTTTATTAAATCACGGCGTTTCCATTCACTGTGTCGTCATTCACACCTCAAAATTGATTTATTGTATGTAGACGCAATAAATATGGAAACATTTGCATACAAAGTAAATCAAAACACACCTGTCTGCGATTGGTTCATAAGGTATCAAGACTGTGTGTTTGTGTGTGTGTGTGTGTGTGTGAAACCTACAATGGGACAGAGTAAAAGAAAGATGATTATATGTGCATATAATCACATCAGATTCAAAAGTGAGGAAAAACGAAATGGGAATAAATTCATGACAATGTAGTCATTTCAAATAAGAGGAAAAACCCAAGAGAGAAGGGGGGGGGGGTCGGAGGAGATTGTGGGGTGGGGGGAGTATAATGCGGTACAGTGAACAATATGGATTCTGTACGTGGTGATAGCATGAACCTCTAATTCCCTCAGTCAGGCGTTTGTGTCCGCAGGGATGCGGGGAGGAGACAATGAAAGAAAATAAAACGAAAAATGGAGAGGAGGGGAAAGGAGAGGAGAGGGGTGCAGAGCAGAGGATGGGAAGAGGAAAGGAGGGGAGGAAAAGGGGAGAGGAGAACAACAGTGCTTCAGTGTACAACACACTATGATTTCTCAACATCAGTGAAAATGCATTTGGAAAACATGACCGTCTCCTGACCCCTCCAAAGGGGCAGATGGTTGCACGGATTAAGAGCTGTGGACGTGGCGGATCAAATGGAGGTAAAGAGAACGAGAAGATGGAGGAGAGCGTGAGTAGAAATTAGCAAGCCTCTTTAGAGCTAGCCCCATTTTCGACGGCACAAAGAGGCATTAACATAATCGCCGCCAGTCTGCACTGTAAAATCAATCTGATTCCACCACGCTCTCCTCCGGGGAGAGACCTTATTACTTGCCTGTTTCAAGGTGAATTGTGTGTGTGTGTGTGTGTGTGTGTGTATGTGTGTATATATAAGCATGTGTTTCTGTGTGTGTTTGGGTCTATTTATGTGTGTGTTGTGGCATTTGCGGAGATACCTAGCAGAAGAGAAGGAGGGAGAAGCAAAGTGAGGAATTAGAGTGAGGGAAAAGAGACAAAGAGAGAGAAGAGAAAAGATACAGAGAGGGAGACAAAGTGAACTGCTGAGGCTTACTCACAATAAGGGAGTCACTCATGAAGCAGAAAGTACTTCTCCAATCACAGGCACCAAAAGAGCCTGATGACTTGAAGATCAAGCAAAGCCACTATCTTTTGCGATGCAAGTCACAGAAACCACAGTTTTGTAATTAAGGTTATTTCTTTAAAACTGCCATAGCACATTTCTTTCACTTAGTGTTTGTAATTACTGCTGTGGTTGTTTTTTCTCATGACCACTGACATTTAATTCAGAAAAATGACACCATAGCTGTGAGAGGGGTCAGTAGTTAGCATTTTTTTTTACTAATTGCCTTTTAGTTATTTTCACCATTGGATAAAGAGTTATACGGAGTAAGTAATGTAGGTTACATTTAGCTGACTGAGATCTTTAAATAAAAAATAAAAAACATTTTATTCAGAGCACTAATCATTCTCTACTACGCAAAGAGTGCATATATGCAGAAAATAATAGTACATGTCTTTGTCTACAGATCCAGGCTTCCTGACCACATCCCTGGTGGGGCACAAACCAGATTCAGGGAGGAGCCCAAGCATCGGAGTCAACTAGGAGAGTTTCTTGAGATGAGGATGATGATGATGTATCATTTTAGGTTTGCCCAACATGTTGTGTAAGTACTAAATAGCTGTAGGTTGAATCCCATCCTGAATAAATCCAGGGTGATCAGAACAATGTTTAAAAGACATTGTTCGGAGAAGGGTCAAAGGGCACTGGGCCTGGATTCAAAAGTATGCCACGTCGTAAGGTACCAGGGTCAACGATTCACAGCGATATCACAATGAGCCAGAGAAAGCTATTTCCTAATACAACTCTCAACCCGTACAGCCTTTTTAAATTTACTTTTACCCATTTTTTTCTCCTTAAATTCTGTGACATCCGGTTTCTGATCGTGGCCCTGATTATGGCCCTGCGGACGTCGGAGTGTCGCTGTCAAGAAGTCAGGAAGTGCACGTATGAATATTCAGGGGCAACAGCCTTGAAGAAGCTAAATTGCGCCCAATCAGCCACAAGGAGTCGCTAGAGCGTGACGGGGCGAAGCGACCACATTCTATGACTCCCCCCCAAACATTCAAGCGGTGCTGATCAATGGCACCGCCCCCTGACCTCAGGGCTAATCCACGCGCAGGATCACAGTACTGGTCTGACACTGTTCCAACTTTCTCTCGGAGCGAAACAGAATTCAGGGACAAAGTACAAAGCCGGCCCTGGAAATCGTTTTTTTTAACTGAAGGTTTGCCGGGTGAACCCTTTTTGGAGGACGGGCGGAGGAGACAGATCGCATGGGATCCAAAATGACGTGCAGTTGTGACAGGTGTTGACTGGGTGATTGTGCTGTGTCCGTACACACCTGTGGCCGATGAGCGTGCCCACAGAGCGACGTGGTGGACTCGGTCACATTACACAGGGCCACTGGAGCATATGGCTGGAGTTAAAGCGACGAGATCTGTCTACATGTTTATAGTCCTCTTCTCCGCCGTGTCAAGGGGATGTTGTTAAAATGTTAACTAGGCCTTCCCTAAGAAAACATATGCACTAACGTGTATGTTTGTATGCACGCGTGGACACATACACTCAGTACCACACACACACATATAATACCAAGCACACACACACACACACACACACACACACACAAATACGCAGACACAAGGTTGAGATTTGAGGCAGCTGTGCACAGGTATAGCCCAAGGACTCTCTGTAAGATTCAGCCATCTGCGAAAACATGGAGGAGAAGGATGAAGAGAGGGGTGAAAACAGGAGGGTGGAGATAGAGAAGGGAGATATACAGTATTTGTACAACTAAAGTACTTACATTACAACACAATTAACAAACAAATCTGTTTTCAAACCAAGTTTGTTTCTTTCCATGTCCATTATAGAATTTTTTTTTTTTTTTTTATGTCTACCATTAAAACATTCATGGAATTTAGCAGTCCTTTAACAAAATAATGAGGTTTGATTGTTGGTCACTTTTGATGTTGAAAATGTTTACTGATCAGTTTTTCTATAATTAGCCAAATACATGCAGGATTTCTTATGACACATTGGATTTAATATTGTTTATTTGTATGACATCATACTTAGTAATCAGTCTTGATGTCTAAAATAGTTTACTTGTTTTCCATAAAAAATGCATATGATTGATTTATATGTAATTATTCAGAATAAATTGAAACACATCTATTGCCAAAATAACACAATGCTTTACAGGAACACAGACTGTTTTTTTCATTGTTTACTGTCTGGTCTACATTCTAGCCACCGCGTTAACTTACCCCCCCCAGCCTTCAGATTTTTTTTCCCAGCATGCAACCTGTTCTGTCCTTTCAATGACCCCATACGCAATGACGTCAAAGACTTGCCGCAGGCGGGGTCATATCAACATTTCTTTCGTCCAATCAAATTCATTGCTGCGACCACATTCTCTGGTGCAAAGCGAAATCTCGCCAACGCCACTGGAGTAGCATTGGTAAAGACACGAAAGCATGGATAATAATGGCAAAACACCAGACCTAATAGTGCCAGCTTGTTCGCTCTCTGTCGCTAGGCAAACCGAAGATGTCCTACTTTTTAAGATTACTTTCCATCAGCATTCTTCGTTGGTGAGAAAAGCTACGCTTTCCTGCTGTGTTCGCCTTCCACTCAAGGGTCAGTGTGTTTTTTCTTCTTTTCTTCACATCGACCGCTTTGTTTCGTGACAACTTTGGCTTCTCATGGTGTTTACAGGTCATTGGTGTTGCAGAACGGTGAAGCCGGGAGCCGTAATGAGTTGACACTTAGCGGAAAATGAAAACACCTCCCCCCTCCAACTTACACAGCTGCGAAGCTCCGAAGAATGTTAACACGTTATCGACGACCCCCTGGTGCCCTGGTCTTTGTCCGCCTGTCACCTGGCATTAGGTGGCTTCACTCTGACCCTTTCTGAGGACAGACAGGAAGTGGAGAGCTGGAGACACCTGGCAGCGTGTGAAACGTTCATTAGTGGATACAGTGTTGGAGGTTAGGACCAACCCAGAAGGGGCTCAAGATGAATGTCGCCAATTAGAATACATAATGGGTCATCCGCTTTGGATTGAGAGTGACCGTATACCCACGAAGATCACTGACCTGCTGTACCCGTTCCACATGGCACAATTCATTCCATTCCACGATACTGACAAAAATGTTTGAGAGATTTTGATTTCACAACAGAAAACCATTGTCAGTATAGTAGCTCATGAACGCATTTTTAAATTCATTGTACATTTTTCGCCAGATAAGTTAAGTAGGTTTTAAGCAAACTTGCAAGCCCAATGCCGTCTACGCATAATATCCCCCTCAATAAATCATTGTATTATCTCTGTAAGAAAACAATAACAGTTGGCTGTTAAGTCAGAGGTTTAGATCCAGATAGGCTTCATACTGTCCCCTGTGTTTCCTGTGACTTTAGATAAAAACAAGCCAAGCGATTCCCGTACGCTGCAGTCTATTTTCTATATTTTCCAATGCCTTCTCTCCCTCTTCTCCTATGGCAGAGACACTTCTAAGTCACTAAATCAAGGACGCAGGGTAGGACATCGTGTGATTGCTTTCTCATCCAGGAAGTAATCACATCAGACCTGCCACACTTCTGATTAAGGCTGATAAATATCGACAGGCCTGGCTAATGAGATGTCAAATGGAAGCTAGCACCTCCCTCGGTTACCACCAAGGAAGCATAAAAAAATGACCTACATTCAAAAATGTCAAGACGGTCTTTCATTCGTTGAAAGCGCAGGCTATTAATTATCCTCAACAGATGACATCAGAGATTGGGGCGGGTATGGAACCTTCTAAGACAATTGACCATACAGATGCTCAGCGGTTTGTTAACTCCCATAGTTGTATTAGTTAACGGGGCTTAATTAGGGCCGTTCCCCCCAACGTTGTGTAATGCGAGAAGTGGCCTGGGGTTACAATTTCATCCTTGTGTGCCCGTAAATAAATGGAATGACAGTCTGTTTCGATCATATGTCTTTACCACATAAAATGCAGTTAAAGCATTCAAGAGGGGAGTCTCTGAAGGAATTTGGTTAGTTCCAATTCCACGCCACTCTGAAATGACAATGTCAACAGTTGCGTCTTTTTGCGGACAGTGAGACACACACGAGACGTCTCCTTCACTTGGACCAGGATGGATCAGTAAGCAAGAATGCTTCATTATCTTGGAGAACATCTTGTGTGTGTGTGCGCGCACGCGTGTGTGTATGTGTGCGCGCTTGTGTGTGTGTGCGCGTGTGTGTGTGTTGGAGCAGAAGGGGCAGTTGTCTTAGCCGTCCCCAACATCAATACCGTTATGCTACTGAAGCCTTCCCAGTGTAGTGCTTGAAGAACTCCGCTCATTAGACATTCCATGATTATTTAGCACATTCAGTGTTGCTTTTACCCCACCCCCCCACCCCACCCACCCCAATGCTTTGACTGTGAAGTTCAAGCATCTCTGCACAGGCCCACGATCCTGGGGAAAAATTTTCCTTGGCAGGGATGCCCACCATCAGAAAGGGATGGACCCCACAGCTGCACCCAAATCCCCCACAATGGGTCACTTGTTCTGGGGACAGGGAATGCAGGGTTGCCCTGTTTGGAGAGAAGAAAAGGAGGATATTTTGGGAGGTTTCTGGGAATAGGATAATCTCTTGTGATGTTACTTTGAATGGAGGTGACTGGCAAGGACATGGTTTTCCTTGAAGATATGTTTATTTGACAAGATGAAAGCATTGAAAATGCATATCTTACATGGCATGTTTTTTATCGGTTTCACAGGCCAAAAATCACAGCTCCAATATGACACTGACACCTTAGATGGGTTTAGAGAGCAACATTTTTCAATTTCCTATTTCTAGATGTAGGGTCTTAATTTTAACCACTTTACTTCAGCTGAAAAAAACAATCCTTCAGTAACTGGAAGTGTAGTTTATAATCTAGACATTTACTGAAGGTAGCTGATACATCTTTCTTCTGATATAATCAAGTCTGACATTTTAAAATGGACATTTCTGACTTTTCAAGTTTTTTTTTTTACTTTAAATTCTCTACTAACTTGCATTTCCTGCTTTGCTGGAACATTCATGTAAGATCAGGATGATCAAATTAGGCAGCATCTGTGTACTAGTTTTGAGTAAGTACAGGATCATGGCCAAACAGGCCACCCCACCTCACCCCTGCCTCCTTCATTACCGTGGCATTGTACAGAAATGACAGAATAATGAAACACTAAATAATACAACATTAATGGGACCAGGGATGTGTGTATACACTGACATTTAACACATGACCCCTGCAGTGGTAATTAGAGCCTTTTATGACACATTTTCACACACTTGTAGGCAAATTTCCCTGTTGGTTCAGTCGTGTTTATAGTTCCAGTCTGGGCTTGGGCATGGTTTTTTGATGTAGTGGGTTTGGGGAATTTCCGTTGGCACTGCCTACAATCATACATGTGCTCCCACATGTGCACACACACACACACACACACACATGCACACACACGCACAACACACATACACACACACAAACACTCTCTATATCTCTATCACACACACACACACACAATACCAAGCTTTCTTTCTCTCCAAACCCATACACGCACTCACACGGTCTTTGTTGGAAGTCATTGCCAATTAGCAAGTTGTGGCTGAGGAGCGGTAATTAAGGCTTTCAGATGGCCGGTGTCTGTGCACGGCTTAGCCCTGACAGGTCCGATGCTAAACGCTACGCTATTTGTCCGGCAATTCTGCCAGGTCCCCGTGTCACCGTACAGACGTGGCCAATTAGCCTCACCAGGCGGGAGGAGAAAGAAAAGGATTATACTGGAAGAAGAGAAGGGAGAGGATGCACAGCTAATGGCAGAGAGGGAGGGAGGGAGTCTGGGGAGAATAAAGGAATGAACAGGGGGTTTAGCGGATCTCTCTGTCTGGTGTGTGATCCAGCTCCGTGTTGATCCTGTCTTCGACCCGACATTCAGCTATGAGCTGCCAGTGCATATATGCAAATGCTCCGTGAGTGACCAGGGGTTGAGCAATTAAGCCTCATTGACGTCTCAATAATTGTCCATCTCATTATGACGAAGTACGAAGTGGGTCGCGATCGATAGTGTGCAGCGCGGGGTAACGTGATACTCCTGTCCATACCCCCACAGAGGACGGGAGTGACTCGCGTGGGCCCGGCTCCAGATGACGTCAATAAACACATTCACTGCCTCTCCTACCGAAATGACCCGCTGCATGCTGGGAACGCTGTCCTGCCGTAGTTACCCCGATTGTTCCGGTCAGAACTCTGCCCGTCTCATGTCCTCGTTCTGCTCCGTTGTTTTTTGTTCACCGTTCAAATTGTATTTTCGTCTTTTCTTTGTGTCACGGGTTCATGCGCCACCCCTGCCTGGTATTGTCAAGGGGTTTACAGACTGGCAGCAAGGGTTGGAAATGTAAATGAAGATACAACACTATATTGTGATTTTCCCATAAATCCCCTACATTTTTTTTTGGGTGGGGGGGGTGCATGTGAATATATAATCTGAGTGGTACAGTTGAAAATAAGGGCGGCATAAAAAAAAGTATTGAGAGTAGTTTGGTGTTTCGCTACACTCCAACTTTCTGAACTTCTGCAACTGAAGCCTCAATAATCCTCTGCAAAGGCTTCTTAGAGCGCATCTAACGGTGAGAGACGAAAATATCCACTCTACCCAGCCACCGAGACTGCCCGACTCAGGTTCCCTTTTAATTGGACAGGGAGACGGAGAGAGGGAGAGCACCAGTGAGCTGGAGTCAGGGGACATAGAGGAGGGGGCGGAGGATGCCTAACACTATTTATTTCTGCTCTAAACACGCCATTATTAACTTTGCAGAGACCAATGCAGTTGGTTGAGTTCATATTAATTAGAGATGTAAGTAGTACACACACTTCCGTGATTCTTGAGTGTGTAAGAAGTATTCACACAGGGATTGCTGAGATTTGTGTATTTCAGGGGCAAAGGTTAATAAAGCGGCCCTTGTACTGCTATTTTCTCAGTGTTCCCTCCACAAAGACAATGCACATAAGTAAATAAACATGTTATTGACAACATTTAATTATTGGTATCTTTCCAGAGACAGGATATTCTGAAATGACCTTCTTGAGTAAATGACAAATCTAAACAAATTATGGAGGAAAGATTTGTGCCTAAAATCATTTGGGTACCACTGCTTTACATGTTCAATATTGAAATAGTTGGAATTTACATCTGTCAGTTAAGAAAATGCTACACATGCTGCCAGTACTGGCTCTAGCCTTTTGGGGGCCCTAAGGAAAATTTGATTCTGGTCCCCCTCTGCCCTAGCAGTTGGGGGCTCACGAGCGGTTGGGGGCCCCCTAACAAATGGGGGCCCTAAGCAACCGCTTATGTCGCTTATGCCTAGAACCGACCCTGCATACTGCTAAGCTTGGAAAAAAGTCTTAATGAGACCATGGCTGATTAACATACTCTATATGATAGGACCATTAGAGTGAAATAACTCTGTGTAACTCCCTCTGATAATCAATAGACAGTAAGCTACCGCCAAGGGCGAAAGAGACGACCTTTAGTACTCAAAATTAACAGACTGTCAATGGACCTTAATGTCCTCAGGCTAGTTGTAAGGACTTAGGGAATGTCGTAGCCTAGACCGGTCAGAACGGAAAACACAAAAATCAGATGGATGGCGGGAAAATAAGAGAGAAGACAAAGCGTGTTAATTTGGGCTCTTGTAAAAATGTTAGTGCCAGATATGTGTTATTATAATGTACTGAGAGAGGTGTGTTCAGAAGACCATTGATAGACAGGCACAACAAATCTGATTTGTGTGTCTCGAAATCTCCTTGAAAGCTATTAAATTCTTCTAAGTTGATCTATTTCAGATGAATGATGTACTCTCAGTCTTAATGCGGTAAACATGTGGTAGTGATTTTTTTAACATTGTTTCTTACCTACTATTATACAGTATTTGCTTAATTATAGAGTTTGTGTGTTATTTTGAGGAGAAAAAAAAATGTTGTGAAAATAAATGAATAATGAATGCCGATATTAATCATTTCTCACTGGTGAAACAATGCTTATGAATGACTGAAATGTGTATTTAAATGCATGACACCACACAAAAGAATCAGACAGGAAATTAAATTATCACATTTCTTAAATAATTTAATTGCAAAAGGGTCTTTTAAAAATATTTCTACAAGAATGCATTTTTTTTATCAATTAGTTGTTTTTGCCTGCTCCATCATTAAATACACCTCGCTGCTTTCAAACGGAAACAAAACAGTTGAATTTCTGAAATGTCTCCTTTTCCATTTCTCAACATGTTCCTCTTTGTCTTCATACACACTAAGCACAGCACATCTCACTTCTTCTTTTGGATATGGAAAAGTGCCGAGAAGACAGGCAAATCTAGTGAGTTTGTAAAAAAAAAAAAAGATGTATATTCATATGAAACATTAACAGATGGAGAAAGGATGTGAGTGAGAAAAGATTGTAAAGGAAGAAGTCAGGGATATAAAGTGGTTAGCTGCAGTGAGTGTGGTAGGTTTAGGTGAAGGAATGTGAGAGTGTAAACTCCCTGTACTTTCAGAGAGATGGGTTGATTGGCACAGAGGGACATATGGTGTCTAAAACACATGTATAGACTGCTGATGGGATTGGTTCAGTAGAAGATATTGACACAAGCACCATTACACACACACACACACACACACACACACACACACACACACACACACACCATACATAACTGAGCTAAGCCGTGATACTGGTATGTCAAGAACTGATTCAACAAAAACACAATAGAATGATAAATAATTGTCACCTCTTGACAATTTAAGGTCCTCGGTGTAAAATATTTGTTAGACATGTTTCCCTTAGGTGTGAAAAATGCATTAAGAATCTCTTTTTTTAATGAATTCCAAGAGCTGATGTGCAAAACCATTTAAATCATGTTAAGATGTGGATCTGTAGCCTCAGAGCTCATCAATCACACTGAGCTTTTTTTTGGCACATCCCCAAGATTTTGCACAGCGTGTGAACCTGGTCAATCCTTGAACCAAGCTCCGAGCTGCCATTTTTCAAGAGTGGGCGTGTCAAACATCTGATTGTGCTCAGCCTTTCCCCTTTCACTTCCAAGCTCATCAAACTGTCCGGTTCTTTGCCTCACGCTTGTTTGTTGGCAAATAGCTCAGGTTGTCTGATTAGGTGGAGTAACATGGGAGAGAGGGAGGAATATTTAGCTCTGAGATGTTGGTGCACGAGTGCTTGAATACTATTTCCAGCTTGTGTTCATTCTCTTCACAGATACCTACAGTACCAACATCAGTACCAACATGGTACTGTACATTATGTCCTTCTGCACATTTATAAGATAAACGGGGAACTACTTTTTTTCTTTTTTGGGACGACAAACATTTTAATATTATTTGCTAAGTTCTATATCCTAGTTCTATATGGTATCATTCACACCCCGTTTCTCACGCTGATTGTGTTTATACCTGTACTTTTCATTCAAAGCCAGAAATACACAACCATTGCTCTGATCGCCACCATCGCAATATAACCGTTTACAAATGTGGTTGCCTAAGTCACGACAAATGGGACTGTACTGAAAATGTATCTTTGCAATAAGGAAGAGAACACAAAAATTGGAACCAGGTTATATTTTCAGATGATATCCTTAAAGGCTTTCAGAGGGTTTTAATTAAAGGCTGAAAGAGTGATATGGCAACGCTTAATGCACAGACTCTACTTCACACCATGTTTAAACACAGGAACTAATACAATTGACATATGTATTGCATTGATCAACCAGTACCAGCGCAACACAGACATTGCCTGGAAGAGCATACGCTGGGGGGGCGGGGGGCAGCACTGAAGACATCGCCCCTCCCCCACACAGGTGGTACATCTCAGCCTTCAACCCCACTCCCCCCGCTCAGTGAAACACCAATGGTACGGTCCCAGGTGACTCATTTACAACGAGCGCTCCGGATTCCCGCCTGTCTGCAGACCCAGGCTGCGGGTCTCTGCACAGTGTGCCAATCAAGCCGAGCCAAGGAGCCTAGGACAGAATGATTGCAGCCCCGACAGGAAATAAAGACAGATAATGATAGGGCGGCGGGCTGTGTGTCCGCACCGGGGCCGCGAGCGCGTCCCTCGGAGCGGCAGATTGCTCGCTGCGTTAATCAGGCTGACAGACCGGGTCTGAGAGGTCAGCAGGAACCTAATGTTGCAGGCGTCAAAGAAACGCCTCTGTGGAGGTATTTCAGGCCTCGCTGCTCCAGGTCAGCTGACCCCCTCAAAACGGGATGCTTTCTGCCTAACCTGCTGAGGGCGCGCCGACGGTTGACGACAGCCCAGTCGCGGAGGTGCGGAGCTCCATCTCTGGACCAGTCGTTGAATAGTCTCTCTGACGGAGCTCCATCTCTGAATCTATTGTTTAAAGAAAGGTTTCTGTGATGGAGTACTGCCATTGGTCATAGGAATGATTTGTCTGACGAAGCTCTTTACCTATTGGTTTGAGAAAAGCCTCTATCACACAGGCAGACAAGAGTCGTCGAGATCAGCCCTGCTTGGAATAACTAAGGTACATGTAGAAACTATTAATGGATCTCAGGATTATAAACACACTTAATTTAGTAGCGTTTTCTTTGAGCGCCTGGTGCGTTGAGGAATGGAGGAAAACCCAGAGGTTTCATTTGGACGAATGTGCCAGAAGGACAACTGTTGACAAGTGTGTCGGTTATATAACATCTTCCCGTTGAGGGACGACTGAGAGGTGGATGTCTCGATAAAGATCCTGTAGTGGCGGACAAAAAATATGACCTAAAACACTCACACCCGCTAAACACACCCACTCACACGTACGCCAAACACGCCCACTCACACCCGCCAAACACACCCACTCACACGTACGCCAAACACGCCCACTCACACGTACGCTAAACACGCCCACTCACACCCGCTAAACACACCCACTCACATGTATGCTAAACACGCTCACACTCACTAAACACACCCACTCACACGTACGCCAAACACGCCCACTCACACCCGCTAAACATGCCCACACACACGTACGCCAAACACGCCCACACACACCCGCTAAACGCACGGAATCATACGCACTAGACACACTCACTCACACACGCTAAACAGACCCGCTCTCACCCGCTAAACACACCAAATCATACGCGCAAGACACACCCACTCACACCTGCTAAACACACCCACTCGCATGCACTGAACACACCCACTCAAACACGCTAAACACGCTCACTCAAACATGGAAGCATTACATTTGCAGGGAAAGGGAGTTTGATGCAACATGCTTCCCTAACCATAGATTATCCACGGTTTACAACCCCTTGAAATGCAGCTGTCCCAAACTCCTCTCTAACCCCCCCCCCCGTCTCTCCCCCCTCCTGTCTTTTTATTCAATCCCACGCTATCAAGTCATTTCATTCATCATTCTTTTATCAACACTTTCCCAGTTTTCTCGAACACCATTTTGTTTTCATGTTATTTATCTTATTTTTGTTACAAAACATGTACAGGCTGTTTAGAACAACAACAAAAATACAATATCGAATTTTATATGCACTTTTTTATAATCATCAATTCATTTGCTGAATCCTCTTGGGTCTTTCGTTTCCTGTTGATTGTTCTTTAGAGTAAGTCCACAGTTCAAATGGCCTCTTCTCCAAGTGGGCAGAGAAATAAATACATTGAATAGAAGACAAGAAAAAAAACTAGAGTTTTTGATTAATTTTAAATCCAGGTAATAATAAAAACAACGTTACTGTGTTTCTCATGGTTGCTTTCAGGTTCCGTATGATGCATATATATTTCCAAACGTTTGGATTTCAATAAAAAACTTTAACAGTTGTCCACAGATTATAGTGTTTTCCGATATAATTGTTGCACCTCGTCACTGTTCAGTTCATGCGTTAATTCTCCATGTAGCTGAAGCCGTATTGTACAGTATTTGTGTGCAACTTGTTACACTCTCGCATTCGCACACACACAGTCCTGCACAAACACAAAAGCACCCACAAAAGGCCGGTCGGTCGGTCTTTGTATTTTACCCCCGCCCCAACCCCCCAAGCCCATCGCACAAAGCGTCCAAAAAGAGTACTTAGCTCTAACCGGCCATCTTGAAACAGAAATCTCCCAAATGTTATGGAACAGAAAATCAAAATGGAGGGCTGATAAACACAAAGGAAAAGCGATTGTTACTGTAAGAAAAACACAGTGGATGAGTCAAAATGAACCAATGTTCCCAAGCTATGAATCCATGTTGAGACCCGCCCAGTTCCCCCAGGTCTTCCAGGAAGTCTGTTGAAGACTGGACCTAGTTAGGCAGCTCTCAACTGAACTTTTTGACCCTCTGAACTTTACCATCTTCCACGTCTTTCTCAGTTGTGTGCCCTTGTACATAATAAAACACCTTCAATATGAAGATGGGGAATAACACACTCACACACCAACAATAATAACAGGATCTAGTATAGATAGGATTTGTACTCTATCGTCCAAACCCTAGTTTTTTTTTGTGCGAACTCTCATTCGCATTTTCTGCTCCTTTTTTTATGAACTGTTTATCCTCTTCCATCTACAGTTTCCCACCTGGGTGAACCTAGTCATATGGTAGAGTCAAGACAGATGTTGGGGTCAAGGTTCAGGGAGATGAGTTTTCACAGAAGGAAGACAAAGTTCATGATCACGCTTAGGCCAAATGTTGTTGCCCGTTGCGAATACAAATGCAATGAACTGATGTGATTCCTTGCTCTACTTAACACGTTACATTCTGAACATGTCAGAACGTTGTGTCCTGCTGAACTCGCCCCAAGTTCGGGATACACAGAGTTAGGGTGGGGTGGAGTGGAGGGGTTGAGTCCTGGCCAACCTCACAAAAACACACGCACGCATGCAAACGATCACCCTACACTGGACCAAGTGAGGCACACTGAAGTTATGGACTATCTTTCTTCTCTTTAGAAAAAAAGAAAATGTTTTACAAAATAATCCCGATAAAAGCCTGGTTGAATGGAAAACATTTTGGACTAACGTGGAACACAGAAACAGGAAACGTTGGTGAGGAAGAAGAAAAAAAGAAAAAAAAAAACGACTAGTCCGAGGCACTGCAAGCCAGTTTTGTTTTTGTCCGATTGGCAGAGATGGTCAGGCAGCTAGGGTTTCCCATTGGCTCTCTCTGGCACAGTTCCTCCCCTTCCTGTCTGTCTGTCTGTCCGTCTATTTGGTCCATCTCAGACCTGGACAGGAAGTGTTTGGTTCATCTGTAGTCTCATGTCCTGAATGCTGCCTAGAATCTTCTTCTGGTGGCCAGCCAATGTGACTCCTATCCGAAGAAGATCTCTGAGAACCAAGAGAGAGAGACAAAGAGTGAGGAAGAGTTCAGACATAATCAATATTAAGAGAAAAAGCCATAGTCAGAAAATGGAATAATAATGTCTGCTCAGAAAAAAACATAGTTTCAAACAGTCGGAATAGCTGTAGAACACTTTTACGTCCTAGATAGCAGCCTTTTTTCTAACAGACTACAGCATATGTCAATGGGCCGACCTGAGAGCAAATACAGTTGGGCTCTGTGGGAACGGTGGCAGATGAAGCTTTGCCAGTGTACACCAATAAGATGGCTTCCTAAGGTCATGTCAACAAAACCATAACACCCCTCAGGGAACTGACCCCCGAGAACAGATTAATATCCATGCAGAGGGTCGAGAGCGGGGTCAAAGGGAATGGACAGACGGGGTTAATGTATAAAAAGTCGCCTCTGTTCCTAAAGGCCAGCTGTAGGGTTTCACATCAACAAAACAATCTGCCAGACAGACAGACAGTCGATCAGCCGAAAATACATGTACTGAGAAGACCAAGCAGTAAGGAATTCAGTGATGGAACAGTTTGTCATGAGCCAATCAGTCATTCCTGCAACAGTCAGCGAGTCAAATGTTTAATAATTCCATTGTGATCTGTCTAGACTGTCAGTCAGTGAGTCAACAAGCCAGTCATTCCGTGTTGATTCTTCCAGTCTGTCAGTCAGGGAATCAACTAGTCAGTCATTCCATGTTGATTCTTCCAGTCTGTCAGTCAGTGAGTCAACAAGCCAGTCATTCCGTGTTGATTCTTCCAGTCTGTCAATCAGGGAATCAACTAGTCAGTCATTCCATGTTGATTCTTCCAGTCTGTCAGTCAGGGAATCAACTATTCAGTCATTCCACGGTGGTTTGTCTAGTCCTGCACATTCAGGTAGATGACAAAGCGCTGTTTAAAGAGCATCCGGGACGTGTCAGAAATTCCCTCTTTCAACTACACAGCAATTCACTTCTGAATGGATCAATCATTCAACGGACACCTTAGATGGATTTGTCTTCGGACAATCTAGTAAACGTTTACTCAAACTGATGTTTCACAGCAACTCTTGGTTTGGCAGTTCAAAAGAGTACAGGGAGGGTTAATTCTGAAATTTGAGATGCAAGACAGGGGAAATACAGAAAGGACAACTCTCTCACAGCAGTCCACCTAAAGAAAAGGCTTTAGAATTACGTCTGTGAAAAAAGGTGCACCTGTTTGGCGGCCACACAAGTCAGATGGTGATCTTATCGTCTCAGCCGTGTTGGTTTAACACTAAGGTGATTGTTAGAAATAATATTACACAGACTCTTATTTCTGCCCCTTCGCTTGTTTTCTCCGTGTCCATAACGACTGAGAAACCACAAAAAGGTTGGCGTCTGGGGGAACGATTAGTGGACTGTCCACGTCCTCTCCATTCTGACGCGCGCACGCGCGTGCACACACAATTCAACCTTGTTCAAAGACACTATGCCCTCTGTTTGTCAGCACATTACTGTTATCCTCTTCACACACACACGCACACACACACGCACACACACGCTTATCGCACACGGGCACACGCACTCACGCACACGCACACACACGCACACACGCACAGTACAGTCTGTGGCCACAATTTAGCAGAAATAAATATTTTTTGTTCCCTTTGCAATCCCTCATCATTCCAGCGACAGAGGATAAAATTATAATAAATGAAAGCCATTAGATGAATTGGCAGCCATTAAGAGCCCCTGAACAGCACACCTGTCAGTCCGCCAAACTGAAACAAATCACCTCCACCTCCCTGCCCTATTACCCTGCTAACGAGGATGATATATTTATCATTATTATCCTAATTCCTTTATTTGATCACAACTGGCCCCGTTTCCATGACTTCCACGACATACAATAATATAGGTAATGTCCCAAGCTGCCTTAGAACCCAGGATCATGTTCATCAGGCCTCAAAACGGACAGCAACAGGCCACAAAAGTCCGAAGATAAACTTTCATTAAGATGTTTTTCCTGGCAAAATGTTCACATATTTTGCAAAACCTTATGAACAGGACCCAGTGCTAAGTCAACTCAGGGCTATTGCTGCCAGATGGGACTGTGTTGCATGGTATTATACTATGAAGAATCTCCTTCTCCTGACTTTTAGTAGTAGTCTAATGGTGTGGTCTCAGGTCCGTCTTCCTTTGTTGGAGAACATAAAAAGACGACTGAAGGCTACAGCTGACTGACTGACTGAAAATTGACTGAAGATTCGTGTCATTCTGCTTCCCTTCATTCCAGATCTCTAGGTCTTTCCTAATGACCTCATACTCGGAACCCTTCCTTCTCTAGGAAGGAAAAAAGCCTAGGAGTTCACCTCCGGTGTTCAGACTCAGGTAAAAATAAAAAATTGGATTAGTGTGTGTGAGTGTGTGTGTGTGTGTGTGTGTGTGTGTGTGTGTGTGTGTGTGTGTTTTTGTGTGTGTTCCTTTATCTCAAATTGTTTCTCACCTTAATCCACAAAAAATCCATACTCTTCTTGCAACGCCATCTGAAGTAAATTTCTTTGAGATGTACTCTGACAGAATTTAGACGGTACAACAGGCATGAACTGGGCCGCTCAGTAAATATTTAAATTCAAACTGAACGTCGCCAATCATGTTGACATCCCGACTGGCCTGGAGTCTACTGTCTAGCCATGTTTAAGAAGCCACCTGAACTCAACTGAACAACTCAACCAAATTCCATCTGAATCAAGTCTCTCCTCAGCCACCCAACTTACTGAGTTAATTTAACTCAATTTGATTCGTCATAATCAACTCCCTCTCCACTTACTCTGCTGTCATCTGAGCAACGAGGTCGAAGGAGGCAAAGCCGGCGTTGAGGAAGTTGTCACGGTAGCGGCTCATTTTGATTGCATCCAGCCAGTCCCCTACGGTGGTGAAGGTGGTGTAGTCCGGGATGCATCGATCTAGCAGGGGCTGCGACGCCCTACGTGGGGGGGGGTTCCAGGGAGAGGGAGACAAAAGAGAGAGAGAGAGGGTTAAGGTCACGCCTCGCCTTCACCACCAACGAAACCTCACCCCCAAACCCCCCAAACGCCACCTTGCTCTTCCCCTTGCCCCCTCGCCACCCCCGTAGGGTCAGGGGTCAGCTGCCCCTGTCACCTGGCGTAACCACCATTAGTTACCGTTGGAGACTGGCTTGGAGGCCGGGCTGGCACAGGTGCATGTACGCTGTGGGTGTGCATTTTGACCGGCATGTAGATCAAAGCAGCTAGTCTGAAGGGCAGCGTGAAACACGCTGAGGTGGGGACATCCCTCCAGGATCTCTGACCGCACGAGGAGACTGGGGAATGCCAACACTTGAGTGCATGCCTTTTGAAATCCAAAAAGGCCCACAGACTAAAAAATCAAAACAACCCCCCTCCCTCGATGTCAACGACGGGGGGACCAACTAGCCCATTAAAAAACAGCAGTGGAGAGACAAGGTGAGGTGGGGTTATTAAAGGAAGAAGAAGATTCGGTTCGGGATCGATGAACATGGCCTCTCCCTCTTTCTCCTCCCTCTCTCCCCTCTCCCTCACTCTCTAGCTCTCACCTCGCCCTCTCCATCTCCCGCTCCCTGTCTCTCCCTCTACCCCCACCCACGTCTCTGTCCATTCTCTGCTCCGTTGATCCTTGTTGTCTGTTGACGGCATTAGATGCAATGACTATTTAAAGGGGGATGAGAAAATCGGAGGGAGAGAGTTAATGAGAGTCCACAGAGATGTTCCGCTGAGAGGAGGGGTGCACGCAGACGGATGGGAAGAGGGGCATCTAATAAGGCCTTAGAGCCCCCGGGGATCGGGCTAGCTGTCATTAACCCACCCACTCCCTCTTAACAGAGCGTTGTTAGTGCTCCCTGTCGGTGCCCCCTGTCCGTGCTCACTGACTAAAAGGGAGGCTGTCGAGCCTGGCACCAGATCGGTTTGTGCTGTCTGGCCCACTTCCTGGGAAGAGGGCAACTCCCGTGTTTGGGGCCAGGATAGAAGCCGGCTACTGTGGCCAAACGAAACTAAGGGCCACTCTACATTAATTAGCTGGGTAAAGGGAGGGGGAGTTAGAAACTGCTCAAATGGAGCCTGAACTGAAAAGGTGCTCTGACAGTTTTTCTGTTTTCTTAAGGTTTCTAGTAACTTGTTTTCCATTGGAAGACAGTTTTGTTTGTCTTCAGTGTAAAAGCGGTAAAAGACCCGGCTATGCGTTACGAGAAAACACACGCAAATACAAAGTCACTGACAAATGCATTGTACCACGAACACACACACACACACTCAAATACAAACACAGACACGTCAACTAATGTTGTTGTTTTGCAGACACATGACTCTTCAACCAGTAACGCTGGCCTAGCCACCGCCGACCGCTAGCCGCCGCTACGCCACGAGGGACGCAGCGGAAGCCCTGCTCCATCTCCATCCTCCCTTGTCGGGCTCAGCGGGTGGAACACCTGTCCGCTGGCCCGTCTAAAATCTGGTTAGCGGCTAATTGAATGTGTTCCCGTCATTTTCGCCTCACTTTTAATCTGGCTAATTACTCTCGTACAGTCTTCCTGGCCTGTAGCTACCACTGTCGATCCCCCGTGGAAACCCTCTGACCCACACCCACCTTTTCCCTACAGTCCTCCCCCCGGGACAGGCAGCCCAAATGCTGGGACAGATAGGTGGGTCACCCCCTCCGCTGTGTAAGGCCTCCCTCCAGAGGATTGCAGCTTGAGGCTACGGCTAAAACCAGACACTGTGATTGAACTGTGCCACCAATTGAATAACACCCTTGTAGAAGCGGCAGCTAAGGGAAGTTTGTTTCTATCCTGTTTATTGGTCAGTGATCACTGTGTATTTACGCAGAATGCATTGGCGCAGGTGTTCGGTAGCTGCTGAATGCTTTGGCAGTAGGAAACACTCCCTACCGTAGGCATAGCTTTATGTTCCACTGAGTCACTGTTCCTCTCAGACAATAATCCAATTTGGATGAGGGTATCGGCCCACTGAAAAGTGTTATCGTGGCACCCTGGCTCTAGAAGCACAGCGGCAGATTTTAAATGGGACCCATCTTGACCGGAAACCCTAGTCTACTGGGCCCAATGTGTATTTAATGGAGAGCAAGTGCTATCTGCCACCCAAACACAAGTCTCCTCTAAAAGGTCAATGGAAGCACAAGGCGAAGGCAGCTGTCCATGGGCTGTTGGGATGATAAACTGGGACGAGACCAGATGCAGATGAAACATCCAGTATCAGAAATCCTGTTCTGAAAACAATCCAGGGTTCTAGGTTTTCCTTGTGTTTTTTTTGTTTGTTTTGCAGATGAAGGCGTCTGCTTACTGGGCATGGATGTGGCTTGCTAGTAGTGATCAGTCGGGACTCACCCAGAAGACTGCGTGCTGCTAGTGACCACCTTGAGGCTGGCAGCATTTCGGATGAGCTTGTCCAGCGTCGCGACGATCTGGGAGAACTTGGGCCGGAGGTTCCTTTCCTTGACCCAGCAGTCGAGCATGAGTTGGTGCAGGGCGGTGGGGCAGTCCATGGGTGGAGGCAGTCGGTAATCCTGCTCCACTGCATTGATAACCTGGAGGGTGGAGTGGAGAGAGCCGAGTTAGACTGACTGGCCTAGAATACGTACAGCAGGTCAGAAACAATCGAGGGAACTCTGGGGTTGGAATGAAGAGTTACCGTGCAGTCATAAAGGTCCTACGGGAATCGAACCCACAACCCCGGCTACCTAACCTACGGGTCATTTGCCCTCTAGCGCCTCCCACTGGCAGATTTGGCCCATTGAAAGCTAACTTGAGTTGCCTGCTGGGAGTTGTGGCAGGGCTACAGATGCAGCTGCATACGACGAATACCGAGGAGGGGGGAGGAAAAGCAATGAAAAGGGAAGAGGTGTACAACTGAGAGAAGGTTAGAGAGAGGTGGTTTCACAGTCGAGATGAGAACAACTGAAAGGGTGGCAGCCAAGTAGTTTCAGTGTTTTGGAGACTCAGAAGGCCAGTGGCGTCTAGCTGACAACGTCTCTGTGTTCAGTGAAAACAAAGCAGGTCCCACTTACGTCCTGGTTGCTCATGTCCCAATATGGCCGCTCCCCGTACGACATCACTTCCCACATGACGATACCGTAGCTCCACACGTCACTGGCCGAAGTGAACTTCCTGTAAGCGATGGCCTCCGGGGCCGTCCAGCGAATAGGAATCTTGCCTCCCTGTGGATATGCGAATGAGTAGGTGAGCGTGAAATACTGGGGATGGAGGCACACACACGCACACACCAAGACGCACACACAAAGTCACACACACACACGCAATCACACACACACACACACAGAGGGAAGAGAGGGTTGAGACACGTTGGATAATGATACGATGCCACACACACACCCACAGACACTAACACACCATACAGCTCATATACATTTACATGCATAGATACATATATATATATATTTGAATATATACATGTATATATTTATGTGTATATAGTCCCACAGAGTCCGCAGTGTCCTCCACACTCACCAGTGAGCTGGTGTAGGTGGGGTCAGTGGCATCGTCCTCCAGGAAGCGCGACAGGCCGAAGTCGGACACCTTGCAGACCAGGTTACTGTTGACCAGGATGTTGCGCGCGGCTAGGTCCCGGTGGACATAGTTCATGTCGGACAGGTACTTCATGCCCGCTGCGATGCCACGCAGCATGCCCACCAGCTGGATCACGGTGAACTGCCCATCGTTGAGCTGGCGAAGGCGGAGAGATGGAAAGAGAAAGGTTACATCGCCTGATACAGAATAAATTATTTTCAACAATGACTGTAAATGTCTTGGAATACTCTAATTCCTCTCTCTCTCTCTCTCTCTCTCTCTCTCTCTCTCGCTCTCTCTCTCTCCTCCTCGATCTACCTGTCCCTCGCTTTCTCCTTCTGTCTATGTATGTATTTATTTTTCTCCCTCTCGGTCTCTCCATCCCTTTCTCTTTTTTTTCCCTTCCTCTGTCTGTCTGTCTGTCTGTCTGTCGCCCTCCTTCAGACAGTGTTTAATATGAGGCAGAGGCAGTGATTCATAGGCGAATGAATCCTCTTTAAATGTCAAAGATAGCGAGTGGAGCCGAGCGTTTGTTAGATCCTGGCAACAGACGAGGGTTAGGGTGTTTTCCAGGGAGACATACAGGGTGTGGAATACGAGGACATTAATAAAGTAGATTAGGGAGATTTGCCCTGTTACTGTCACTGGGTTACGCCTCAGACGATCCGAAGATTATATATTTATGAAATGTGTTCAAGGGTTTCAGTTCTCAGGCTGTATTTATAGATTGTCATTTGGATTCAATGGATTTGGTGCGGAAATTGACAGCAAGGCAAACCTATGTTGTTATGAAACCCATGTGTGCGTGTGTGTGTGCATGTGTATGTGTGTGTGTGTGTCTTCCACATTGTCTCTCACCCTCAGGAAAGAGTCCAGTGCCCCGTTCTCCATAAACTCTGTGACGATCATGACTGGCCGGCTCTTGGTGACCACGCCCTCCAGTCTGATGATGTTAGGGTGGTCAAACTGTCCCATGATGCTCGCTTCACTCAGGAAGTCCCGCCTCTGCCGGTCCGTGTAACCCACCTTGAGGGTCTTGATGGCAACAATGATCTCCCGTCGGCCAGGCAGCTTGAGACGGCCACGACACACCTCCCCGAACTCCCCTGTGACAGCAGAGGAGCGTAGGACAGAGAGAGACAGAGAGACGGAGGAAGACGGGAGGATGGGAAGAGTGGGGGGGAGAGTGGGGGGAGAGAGGGGAGAGGGACATTTTACTGGTTAGAACCAAGGAGCCAGGGAGCGGGAGGTGGAGACTGCCAGACAGAGGCTGAGGACTCGGGCGGTGTGGTGCCAAGAGCAAGGGAAGATAGAGGAGAGCAAAGGGAGGGATGGTGGAGGGAGAGCTAAAGGTGTACAGAGGATTGGGGTTTGGGATGGTAGTTAGGTTGTGGTGGTTAGGGTGTGGTAGTTAGGGTGTGGTAGTTAGGGTGTGGTGGTTAGGGTGTGGTAGTTAGGGTGTGGTAGTTAGGGTGTGGTAGTTAGGGTGTGGTAGTTAGGTTGTGGTGGTTAGGGTGTGGTAGTTAGGTTGTGGTAGTTAGGTTGTGGTAGTTAGGGTGTGGTAGTTAGGTTGTGGTGGTTAGGGTGTGGTAGTTAGGTTGTGGTAGTTAGGTTGTGGTGGTTAGGGTGTGGTAGTTAGGGTGTGGTAGTTAGGTTGTGGTGGTTAGGGTGTGGTAGTTAGGGCGTGGTAGTTAGGGCGTGATATTTAGGTTGTGGTAGTTAGCGGGTGATAGTTAGGGTGTGGTAGCTATGGTGTGGTAGTCAGGGGGTTGGGTTGTATTTTTGTTGTGTAGTTTGGGGGTGTTAGATAAGGGGTGTTAGTTAAAGGGTGGTAGTTAAGGGGTGGTAGTTAGGGTCTGGTCGTTTGGGGGTAGTAGTTAACGGGTGGTAGTTGAGGGGTGGTAGTAAGGTTGTTGGGGTTGTAGTTATGCTGTGGTAGTTAGGGAATAATAGTTTGGGGGTTGGTAGTTAAGCGGTAGTGGTTAGGGGTGGTAGTTAATTGTTGTTAGTTATGGGTGGTAGTTAAGGGGTGTAGTTAGGGGGTAGTAGTTAGGAGGTGTAGTTTGTGGTTCTTAGTTAAGAGATGGTAGTTAAGGGGTGATAGTTAAATGGAGGTAGTTAGGGGGTGGTAGTTAAATGGAGGTAGTTAGGGGGTGGTAGTTAAAGGGCGGTTGTTGAGTGATGGTAGTTGAGGAGTGGTAGTTAGGGTGTGGTACTTAGGGAGTTGGGGTGGTAGTTAGGGTGTGGTGGTGGGTTGGGTGGTAGTTAGATTGGGGTACAGGGGAGGGGTGAAGTGTCCAGGTGTGGGGGTTAGGCTTTTAAGGGATCAGGGGATAGGGTGGAGGAGCCGAAAGGAGGAGAAAGAAGCTTGGGAGTCGTGGGGGTCATGGAGGCTTTGCGCCTCAGGCCTAACACGCCAAGCGGGTGCAAAAGCGTGTGAGAGCGAGAGCGCGTGTGAGAATGTTTGAAACAAGGGAAGTGAGGTAGAGAGAGGAGGAGTAGGGAGGGAGGGAGGGAGGGAGGGAGGGAGGGCATGCAGGGAGGGAGGTAGGGGTTGGGATTCGTCACTGAAGGCGAAGGCTAGGAAGCGACGGGTTCAAGTAGCAGCAGTAGTTAAGCCGGCGTAGTAGAACAGTAGGGGATTTAGCTGCAGGCGACGTACAGCCCAACTTGTCATCATCACAAATGTTCATTGATTTGGCTAAAAAGGCTATGAATTCAACTTTGAGCCAGCAACAATCCTGCAGATTTTTAGCAAAGAATATTACATTAACAATAATTATCATATTATTATACACTGAATATTATTAATTTGAATAATAATAATATATTACAAATGTTCATGATAATGATAATAATATATAACAAAATGCTCATGATAATGATAATAATATATAACAAATGTTCAGGATAATGATAATAATATGTAACAAATGTCATGATTTCTAAACATGTGACTAAATAATACACTAAAAGAGGGCGGAGGGAAGCATTTAAGCCGGTAAGTGATGAGGTCAAGGGTCAAAGGAACTTTAGAGAGGCCCCCATTTAAAGTGGCCCTAGAGACTCTTTAATGGGGGTCTGGGGGCGGTTCAGAGATGACCAATCCTGGCCCTGGAAGGCTGCTGTTCTGGCTTTCAATCAACCCGTCTGGATGATGATTAAGTCAATTCCATTCAAGTAGCCAATCACTGGCTTGACTGACAGAACACACGTCAACAAACAACACAGCGTCCTACTACAGAGCACCTCTCCAGGATCAGTGATGGGCACATCTGCCAGGTTAAAGGTTAACAAACACAAAATGGTTCAACAAAAGACAGAAAGTGCGGAAAGAAGCTTGCGATCAACAAAGCACTAAGGTGCCAACCTGGACTGAGATTGTGAGTGAAGCAAATTAGGGGGCAGATTTTTGCCCAGGGGGGCGGATTTTGGATTAGAGGGGGCTTAGGCTTGAGCTTGGGGGTAGCGAGGTGAGGCAGGGGTTGGAGTGGGGGGTCGGGGCGATGAATTGAGTGAAAGTACCGCTTGACGTGAAGTCCTCTAACGGTATGGTCTGGAGGTGACTAGCTGTCTTCCCCCTGTAGCTCAGGAGCTTTGGTTGGTTACCTGCGCCGATGACCTCCTCGATCTTCACGCAGGAGATGTCGATCTCCTTGGCAAACTCGCGGATGGCCTCGTTGGGGTCCTCGTAGGTGAAGGGGTCGATATAGACCTTCATTCCCGGCGTGACTATTGGGGATTCAATAGTGAGAATAATCACGTGAACCACGGACGTCAAGCAGACATGACAGTTGGAAATAAACTGTGCAGTGTTTAGTCTGTGTTTATTTCCTGGAGGCCTGCGTGTCTTTATGACAGCTTTGCTTATACACCAGATTCAACAGTCAAGGGACAAAACCAAAATGATCTACAGCCAATTTCTACCTGCATCCCTTCTGGGTGTATATGGGATGCTTTTGACATAACGGTACGTCCACAGGACGTAGATACTATGTCCAGCTCTCACAGCGGCTGGTTCAGTGTGGATCACTATGTAAAATCGTAGTGCATTCAAAGGTTCAAAGACTTCTTTAAAAAGTCTCTAATGTTCCCGTTGAATGTCAGACTTAAGTAACTGAAAACAAAAAAAACCCAGCAAACTCTAAAAAAACAAAGTCAAATTGCAATGCAACATTTCCCATCGCTTCAGGGTTATTTCTCTGCCGTGTGAGTCTGGCACAAATTAAGACACTGCGTCTGTAATGACTGAGGAGGAGGCAGTAGAGACTTACTGTACTGCTGTAGCTTCTCAGTGTATTCAGATTCAGAGCCATTCCTTTGTTTCCTGTGGGCCAGACAGAGAGAATACGCATCAGTCGGGTAGGTCACCTGTTATCGACTCGGCCCCAAACGCCGATGGTACGGATGTCAGTACAGCCTGGTCGGTACAAACACAGAATGTAATGGTTGTCACAGGAAACAACAAGCTTGTCCAGTTTAATATACATGATAGTAAGGAATACATGATTTCGACTAAAACTTCAAAACAAGAGTTTATATTGAGTTGGAAGAGTAGGATTCTGTTTGTCTGCCTGAAATGGCAGCTAAAAGCAAACAAATCGCCCCAACACCATAAATGAATGAATAAAAAGCCTGGCTTCACAGACAGAAGCCTCAGCCGTCTCCCTCAACATACATCTTAACACTTCCTCCCGCTGGTTCACAATAACTCCCTGTTCAATCCCACCCCCCGTCTTCTCCTTATATTCATCCTCCTCACTCTCTTCTTTCTTCAGTATCAGTCCATTAATGCGGGGGAGGCGACTATGACAGAGGAGGGGGGAGGGTTGTTGAAATTACATGTTAATGTGGTTCCTTTGTTGTCTAACCAGTAACCGGGGCAATAATACCCGCCGGTGATTTGCATCTAATTTCCAATTCAAATGTGGTTCCGGAATATGCCGAGGAGGCTCAGAGTAGTCCTTCTTCTTCGCGTCTTTCTTCTTCTCGTCTTTCTTCTGTCATGGCAGACGCTAGTGAGCTAAGCTAAGACACAGAGTGAGACAATGTAACGGTGTGAAGAAAAGAGGGAATGATGGATGAGAGGAGGAAGGAGATTATTCACCCCGGTGTGACGAGAGCCTATGACTGTCAAAGCTCACAGTTACTATGGCGCCGCCGCCACGAGAGGCAGCTGATTGCCAGCCAACTGCCAAAAGGGAGGATTTCCAACCTGTACGCCAACAATAAGGTCTCCCAGTGACAGATGAACACTGCGGCATACAAGTGAACAACCGTGGAACTGGAAGGGGATGTTGAAGTTTAACGCATTCATTTCTTAGTGAATGCGAATAGGAATCGATGGGAATGGGCGGCCTTTATGGGACGGAGAGGCATTTTAGCAGACGTTATGTCCAGGAGAGACGTTATGCTATGAGGCCAGGCTTATCAGCTGCTAGCAGCCACGTGTTCAGCTAACGCTGCTCTGAGCAACTTCTCACCCCAAGTGTTAGGGTATGAATGATTCAAAATTGTCCATAGCGGGAATTAATTTGACGGCTGTGCTGTGAGTGATCTCGGTCAGTATTTGACATCAGTATCTTCTTCAACAAAGATCTTCACAAAGATCCCTGTGGATCTGAGTACCTCCGAGACAAATTCTAGATCGCAAAAAATAATCTAACCATTCCGATTGGTCCCAGAAACCAATGGGTTGGGCCCGGGGGAAGAACATTTGTCATTGGTTTTGGTAGGCTGGTCTGGGAACAAGATTAGAATGAGTGATTGGGAGAGAAATCTGTTTGGACTATTCAATATACAGAACTAATTTCCTATTCTGAGAAAATTGTTTAGACTATTCACTACTCAGAACTAATATCCTACACACAAACCTCATCTGTGTAAACTATTCACTACTCAGAACTAATATCCTACACACAAACCTCATCTGTGTAAACTATTCACTACTCAGAACTAATATCCTACACACAAACCTCATCTGTGTAAACTATTCACTACTCAGAACTAATATCCTACACACAAACCTCATCTG